>WOGN01005201.1:0-13413 GCA_015342105.1 Leptinotarsa texana | reverse complement strand
TATGAGGTGCAGGAGTTGAGATGAAAAAAAAATAAAGTGCATGTCAGTCATTTCATCGTTGGTGAAATTATTCACTATGGAATCACTGCTAATTGACAGCTTTGACATCCACTGATATGACAAGATATGCGAAGTGGCTTCAATTTTATTTCTCGAAAACGAAGCTAGATATGAAGAAAACATAAGCCACAGAAAAAGCTGTTGATTAATCTAAAAAAATGAAAAATGCAACAACGGTTCAGTGGCGTACTTTTTCCCCAATATTGTTGGCTGTAACAAATTTCAATCAAATCGGTGTAAGATATTTATAATATTTCGTAAATACCTTTTTTTAACTCCAATGCCCTGTATCTCCAAAATAAAGCAACTCCAGACATATGTTCATGAAAACTTTTTTCTTGAAACAATCTAACGTATCACCCCCTGAAGTTTCGTACCGTAGTTAGGAAACATCTTGTATATTATATTGTTACTTTTGTCCCGTGGGTTTACCAATAATTGACTACATTGAATGATCAAACTCAACTTCATTTATCTTAAAATACACAAATACTCCAAATAAAACATCCACTATCATTTGAATGTCTATCGCCTCACTAGATCACTTCGCGTACCGCACTGTAGCGTCCACTTGACTGTCTCGATATCCTCGTGGCTAATCTTCGAATATACGAATGTTGTAGAAATTTCACCGAAGTTCTGTCGGAGTTGGTAACATTATTCACGCTGCTTTCGAGTGTTTGTTTGAGGATACTCGGGATACACGTCTTAGGAAGGATCATCTGGAATTTGTGAGTTTTTTCCATCTGGGCTTTCCTATTGCCAAGCGAGTAGATCATCTCGAATGCTCATGGAGTCCCATGGGAGTCAGTAACCCTTTTTGTGCTGGCCGTGTTTGGAAATATCTTGCCATTTTGGTCTCGCTTCTTTGGTAATCCATTCTCGTACATATTTCAAGACGGGATCCTCCTTCTGCGATAGGAAGATGTCATGCCTCGCCAGGAAGTTAGTTATACCCTCAGAGGCGTACCATACCATGGTTAGGTGATTCCTCAATTGTTCTGTGGGTATCCCTGGACAAGGGATCCTTACAGGTTGCTACCTTCCGGGTTAGAGGGAACTCAAAGTTGCGGGAGGTAGGGGAGCTTATCTCCCTATCAGAGCTGTCCATAAAAGAGTCTCTGCCCACTACCTCATCACGTCTGGTGTAATGTTCTTCTTCTGGCAGCTCGGTATCGTTGTCCTCCTGGCGTTGGCATGGTCTTGAAACATTATCTGCATTTCCGTGATTTTTTCCTTTTCGAAGTTTCTGGAAAACCTCTTTAAATTTTTTTTCGACTCCTCCAAGGTTCTCTTCAAGTTTCCTTTCAACCCCATCAAACTTCTCATCGACTATTTGTTCCAATTCCTCCTTCGTTTCCTGAAATCCTTTTTTAAATTCTTACAGAATCAATTCCTGTACCTCCCCTTTATTCACTTGGGAAGATTTCAAATCTTAGAATAAATTAAGCTACATCATATGGTCTTTTTCTTGTTTCTTCTGAAAATTTACCAATAATTTACGATATTCCTCTCTGTTTCTTTTTTGTTTTTCCAGAATATCTAGTAGTAATTCACGGTCTCCGTTTTGGCGTAATCGTTCTTCGTCTCTTCTACGTTTTTCATTCTCTGCCAGGCTCCCTTGCAAAGCCTCGAACACTCATTGTTTTCACCAAATAACAGAAAATTTTCAGTCAATTATCCCACTTCTGACACCAAATGTTACGTTTTTCCCCATGGGTTCACCAGTAATTGACTACACTGAATAATCAAATTTAACTGTATTTCACTTCAAATACACAAATACTTCAAATAAAACTTTATTTCAATGTCTATCGCCTCAATAGATCACTTTGGGTACCGTACTGTAACGTTCATTTGACTATCTCGATATCCTCGTGGCTAGACTTCAAATATCGTAATAGAATGTTGTAAAAATTTCGTCGAAGTTCTGTCGAAGTCGGTAGCATTATTCTCGCTGCTTCTCGAGTGGTGAGAAATCATCGTACATTCACGCGCTCTTAGCTACGTCATGTTTGGTTTATTGTTATCAGTGGCCGCCGGTGTTATTTTTTTTGGGCATGAATGTGTTTGGATATAAAATTTCACTTTCATGATACACTATAATCCTCAATAGCATCGTGCTTTGCATGTCCTGAAGTTTCTGGATTATATGCGGAAGGGATTCCTGGAGATGGCCTGGAATTTCATAAGAAAATCTTTTTCTGTGAATGCTTCTATGGAATGTGTTTGACCTACATAGATCGCTTGATTTAACCCAGAGCGATTTTGACTGAGGAATGCGAAAAAATATGTGTGAATCACCATTTCCTTTTGGTGCATCTCTTCCAAAAAGTCCAATAGAGCCCAATAGAGGCAACATCGAATTTCACATCATCATTCGTAAATTGGGAACATCCATGCAAATAATCCATACAAGCTCTCAAACTTCAATTTTTCAATCTCAGAGTTCAAATACTTCAATATCATATTATTCAATATCTAGATATTGAAATCGATTTTTAGATTTTTCTTGTATTCAATTTGTTTATTGATTATGATTCAGCTTGTTTGATGTCCTTATTTGTGATATAATTGAAGCCGGTTATATAGAAATCAAAACTTAATTTTGAAAACAACGGACCTTTCAATAATTCGATGAAATAAATAATCATTTAAAAAAATCTAATTACCTACTACCACAAAAATACCTAATTTTTCAACCACGTAAACTCAAAAGATTCAATGCAAAAATATTCATTCCATCAATAATATGAAAATCATCACCTATATTGCTGGCAAGATCTGATTACTTTCATAATTTTCAGGAGTTGATGCAATTTCTGTTTGTTCTTTTTTTCTATTTAATATTCTGATGGTACCTTTTACCCTTCGTGAGTTGAATGTTTAGTACTGAAACAATTTCATCATCATCTAAACATATGAAAAATATTGACGGTGGGAGATTCGCAAAGTGATGTCTTCTATATATGTTATTTCATTGCACTATTGATTGTTCAAAAAAATTTACTTAAAAGTGTTTCTGCTATTAGTAGCAGAATCTGATAAACCCAAACATTTCCTGGAAAAAGAAATACTTTGCATACAGAAAATCATCTCTGGTATGGATTTACAAAAAAATTACTGAAATGTGTAGAATTTATTCAAAAAATGTAAACCATACGAATATCACAAAATATATCAGTAAAATACAATGAACGACAAATACTTCGAGAATTCTAATATTTTCATCTCCCAATTTGAATCTCCTTCTCCTTTTGTTCAGCTTTTCCATTTTATTGACTCTCAGATTAAAACTCTCTTTCATTTTTGCGTACTCCGAAACGAATTGTTGCTGTTTGTACACTTCAAATTTCTCAAATATATCCCTCAAATCGTATACTTGTTGGTAGTTGAAATTCGGTTTAAGGCACTGAACTGCATTAGATTTTCCATTAATTTCAGCATCGTTGTCTACGTCTGTACCTTCATGAATCACTTTGTGGAAGATGTTTCTTTGTACTTGACTTGATTGAATTGTCTGTAGAAACTTTGGCTTCACCTCTAGATAAGAAACTTGGTTGTCCTTTCTATAATACCATTTGAAATAAGAAACGATATGAGAATGTCCTTGGTATAGGTAGTTTACCCTTTTTTCTTTAGAGAACAATGAAAATGGGGATGACTGATAGTGTTTTGGATCTTCGGTAACGAAAAATGAAACCACATCAGCAGAATTTTCACTATTAGCAGCAATCGAAATGTTTTGTTCCACCTCTGCATTTCTAGAATCACTACTGGGCTTTGAGGATTTGATACGTGATATGTCTCTCAGCTCACTTCTATTTGACGATAAGGCACTTGGTTTGTCAATCCTACAAAAAAAATGGAATTAAATTATCCAAAAACAAAGCGTTCGATTACCTTGAACTATTTTTGTTCAGTATTTTTTCGGAACGATTCATTTTGCTACCAGGAGGTGAAAGTTCTTCAAACTGTTTGAATGACTTAGTAAATTTCCTGGATATTTGTTCACCATCACGAAATTTTCTTTCGCTCTGGAGATTTATGTTATAATCGTCTTTCGACTCATCACTTTCTGAGTCTTCATCTATATCATTCATAATAGATTTTGCATGCATGGTACTCATGAACTGTGGTTTGTCTTTATATGATTTGACAGAATGAGATTTCAGAAAGGATTTTGTAGGTGTCTTCAAATTATTTGATACTTCACCACTGATTGTTTCATCTATAATAGATTTTGCATGAATTGTACCTATGGATTGGGGCTTGCCTTTATATGATTTGATAGAATAAGACTTCAAACGAGATTTTGTGGGTGCCTTTAAATTACTTGATGATTCTTCACTGATTGTGTCATCCACTATTGAGTTTTCACGAATTGTACTAATCAATTGAGGCTTGTCCTTATACGATTTGATAGAATAAGATCTCAAATGTGATTTTGTAGGTGTTTTTAATTCACTTGATGCTTCGCCATTGATTGTATCTCCTATTATTGATTTTCCACGAATTGTACCTATGGATTGAGGCTTGTCTTTATATGATTTGATAGAATACGATCTCAACTGTGATTTTGTGGGTGTTTTCAAATCACTTGATGCTTCGCCACTGATTGTGTCACCTATTATTGATTTTCCACGAATTTTACTTATAGATTGGGGCTTATCTTTATATGGTTTGATAGAATAAGATCTCAAATGTGATTTTGTAGGTGCCTTCAAATCACTTGATCCTTCGCCACTAATTGTGTCACCTATATTTGATTTTTCATGAGTTGCACTCATGGAAAGGGGCTTTTCTTTGTAAGATTTGACCGAATAAGACTTCAAATGAGATTTTGTGTGTGTCTTCAAATTCGTTGATGGTTCTCCGTTGATCGTATCGCCTATATTAGATTTTGTATAAATGTTACTTTTCGTTTTTATTTTGCCATTAGATAACTTGACTGAATAAGATTTCGCAGGAAAAGGTTCTGTTTTGATCCCAGAATTGTTTGAGTCATGTTTATCCATTTTCTCATTGTTTTTTTCTCTGGTATTCATATCATCTTGCAATTTTTCGGCAGAATGATGATTTTTCAAATGATGTTCCTTATCGAATTCTGATTTGTTTGATTCGTCTCTTGAAGTCTTTTTAGAGAGTGGCGATTTCATAGGTGGTAAAGCGATATCATTCTTATTTGAAGAAATGTTTTTCCTGTGTGATTCATTCATCTTGAATTTTCGATTTTTCCCACACAAACATATTCTTTTAGAGTTATCTTTGATATTTTCATCAAAATTTTTATATTTGAAGAAATGTAAGAAATCCATTCCAGACTCTGGCATTTTGTTACAAATCACAATAGGTTTACTGATCTCACATTTGCAATATTTCTTCGAATCTTTGTGGATTTCTCGGTGTGTTTTTCTTTTACACTTACACTTTTTTTTCTCACGAGAAATTGCCGAGTCGGAATATTTCTTTTTCCTTTTATGGACTTTCACTTTGACATTTATATTGATATTTTTAGCAAGGCCCATATCCATTTCATTTTGGCGAGGCTCTTCACTGTACGTTTCGTACCGCAAGCTGGGTAAACACATTTTCTGTATTTCTACTGAAGTTGATCTAGTTTTTTTTAGACAGTTTTCTTCGAAAAAATTTCCCGTACCTATTTCTGATGGTCGAGACTTTTTATAAGTGGTATTGATGGGATTACCATTCTGAACGGGTTCTTCTGCTTCATCTTCAACATTTTGTATTTCTTCCTCTTCTTCGTAATTGACAGTATTCTCTACATAAAATTCTGATCCATTACTGAAGTCTCGGGAGGGCTCTTCAGAAAAACTTTCAGATTCTTCCTTGCTCAAAATATCTTGGTCTGATGAATCAAGATTGGGCGATGATGAGGAAGCGTCTGCTACTTCAACTATTCTAGAAGAATCCTTGTAGTTTTTTCCACAATTACAGGTTTCATTGTCGATGTTATAACTGATGAGTGAATCGGTGTTATCACTCATACTTCTTTCGCAACAACACTTAGATGTCTCCGAATTCACATGCTGTGATAATATGGTGAGGGCTTCAGTGCAAGAGCGCAGAGCTTTGGTTATACTGGGTGAAATAAATTGTCTCGCTCCGTTATAAAATATCCGGTCCTTATAAGGTTTGCACAAGTCATCACCACTGGATTCGCAGAAAATAAAATATGGGTTGCAGTCACATTCTTCTTCTTCATCGGAGTTATATATAAATTCCATGTTTTCTTTTTCAAAAAAGTTTAATATCATCTGCAAAGGGTTCGCAGTTGACGAAGTAATGGGATAAAAAATATCCGATTGCAATCAGACTGCTAACAACGACAAAAAACTTTATGCAACAAGTATTCGGCATGAATTTTGCTAAAAAATTTGGATTACAACGACAGCATTGGCATTTTAAACGTGGTCTACATTCACTTTTCATTTTCTCATTTTCGTTAAGTTTTTGTTAGGACACGACAAATTTTGAAAAAAGGATGACATTTTGCTGGAATGAATGTCATGATGACAATGAAAGTTGGGTGTTTTCTGAATAACGATATTCCATGCATAATTTTATATAGAGGATGAAGCCAATTTGACCAATTTCTCTCACCTTGAACAAATTAGAGTTTCAGAGTTCTTGTGGCATAAATAATAATGATAATGATCAAAAAATGTTTTTATTGGAAGTTTCTCTATATAATCTGACTTTACGAATGACAGACTTCAACTTTTGACCGTGCTATTGATAATTGCTACTGCCAATATCTTAATTTGTTTTTGTCCATTTCTGAAGACGGAGGCAGATTTTGTCCTCCGAAACGTAAAGATAAGTATTGTATTATTTCTTAGCAAATTTTTTGACAGGCAAACTTGTTGAACACGACAAGTTACTGATAAATAGAACATTCATCTTTGTGAAAAATACTTTGATTTTACGCAGTAAACTGAAAAGTAGACCCTTTCACACTTATATTAAGTTCTCCATTATAATTTTTATATTCTTCAGATTGTGGAAGGTAACAAAAATACCCAAAAAAGTTTGATGAAAAACTGATTATCCTCTACAAAAAATGCCTTTCGTTGAATATTCACCTAGATGTTTTTTGTTTTATTTTTGAATCATTTTTCTTGTTGTTATGACTACGTTCAAGAACGAAAGAGACTGAAGTTGATTGTCAGAAAGAAACTAAAACTTTTATTTTCTTTTTGATTTT
This sequence comes from Leptinotarsa texana, assembly GCA_015342105.1. Taxonomy (NCBI): domain Eukaryota; kingdom Metazoa; phylum Arthropoda; class Insecta; order Coleoptera; family Chrysomelidae; genus Leptinotarsa; species Leptinotarsa texana. Next base: position 6,125 of record WOGN01005201.1, on the reverse strand, counting down.
CCACCACTATTCTGCTAAATTTGAATACAGATGTTCAAAAAGTTATGAGCTCATACAAACACTAGTCACGCTGAGAAAAATCGAAAATCCGCGAAGTTTCATAAAATCTGCGTTTGACGTTTTCAAGTTGACAGAAAAAATTACGGCTTAGAAATTGGATGCTGGGTAGTAAATTTAGATGGATACCATTTACAACTCTGGAAAATTCTTCAATTACACAGCGCGCATGTGCCCTTATGGAATAGACATAGAAGTTGAACCAAAAGAACCGTTGTTAATTCTTCAATTAATACGAAGAATTATTAGGCAGAGTATGAAGCAAGATAATATGTGCAGAATGCTAATAAAAGTAGTTACCAATGGTTGGAGATTTCGCGACCAAGGTTTTCATTGCTATTATTTTTCGGGTTCGAAGACCGTGGCTTTTTTGAATTTCTTCCTGACGTTTCGCTGGATATTTTCTTCAGAATTATATACAACCTGAAGTCATCAGATATTTATCCAAGATGTATATATTCTTTGGCATTTGCACGAATTCATTCACACATATGATATTCATATAATATTATGGAATGAAAGTTAATTTCGATATTCACGAAGATGTAGGTGATATGATCATCGCGGAACAAATATTTTTCTATTACGCCCATATCAATTTCTCGAATGGAAGCAATCCATACTATCTTCATGTGCCACTGCTCATCCTCAAAAATTTCGCCAAGTATTCGAAATCTGTTCGTTTGAAAATGTCCATTCAGGGCGAAACTGCACTAACTCTAGTTAAAAGTTTTATAAAGCATAAGAAGTGTCATTTCTGAATTTTCATGATCTCCTACCACGTAGTAATGGGTACATCCATCATTTTACCCAAGTATCCAATTAATCCAAACCACCATTTTATTGGAACGGTGATATTATTATTATTATTACTGGCAATGTTGCCAGCCGGACTTTTTATCTGAAGTTCCGACACATTCTGGGGCTGTACCGGTGTCATTACAATTTTTCTCACCAAATTCAGTACTAGTTAGGTCCTATCCCCCGAAGCACCGATACATTCGGTAAAGCGCGCGAGCATTATCAACCAACAACCACTTCCCACACCATGTAGTGAGTTATCATTGGGTCCAAGAATCATGCGCTCTGAGTAAGTGCAGTGAGCCAAGAATGACAGACTTTTGCATCTGCGCGGCTAGGATTTCTGCCCTAGTGCGGCAAGCCTACATGATATTTAGAATCGAAATGAGAGAGGGCATCATTTCACCAAGGACTCCGATAATCAGAACAACCATCTTGACAGAGTGGTCTGGATAGTCTGCGGTATTCACAGAGAAAATCTGGAAATTTTATCCGTTTTTCCTTCTCTTTTCGGAAGATATTCGTCTCGCCAGGAGCTGAAAATTCCACGACAAATATCGTTTCGCTCTAGTGGTTGAGAAGGAATACATCAGGATTATTAGCTTGTATGAGCCTGAGGGTATGGAACGAAAAGTTTCAATAAATTTCAGCACTTCCCGTTTCTCACAACGGATTCAATATCTCCCGAAGCATAGGGCAACACCGGTGTCTCGTCAATACCCTGAGCGTGCCGTAGGTGGTAATAAAGCACTATTAAGGCAGCCACATGTCGATGGATATAGGCCGAGAACGCATATGCTGGATATGCTGACAGCAAGTGCATTAGGGTTTCGGACGCCTCACGGCAGGCCCTGCACCTTGTGTCAGGAGCGTCTATACCCATCACACGACTGCGGTAGACTGCGATGTTAGCCATGCTGGCAGGCCATGATGAAACCCTTAGTTTTCGACTTCATCCCACTCGACTTGAGGAAAGCGAAAGTCAGGCGCCGAAGTCTTCAATGTAATTGCAGAAGACCCCATCCATTGGTTTATCCTTGTGGTGCCCCACAAGAGTGATCTCTGCAGTTCTTATATGAGCCTTTTTCTTAACGGATGACATAGTTGTGATCACCTCTTTCAGTGATCCGAGTGATCTGATCAGTGATCTGAACCGAGTTCGTTAACTGCTCGGCCAGCTGCCTCCAAGAAAACAATTTAAAGTATTTTGTTTTAGTAACACTGAGTTTCATTCAATTTCATGTTCAATCTATCAAAATACGTTAGAAATATGATTTCCCAAGTAGTCATCTTTTCACCTTCTCAACTTAAGTGATGTTTTGAAATCCAGAAAGATCAAGTTAAAGTATACTGTGTATATTAAATATCATTTTTTCATAAAAAAATTGAAAATTGAACACTTGAAATGAACTAAAAATCAAAAGATTTCAAGTCAAGTAACTTCACAACGTTTCGATTGTTAGTATTCACAATCATCTTCAGGTGGTCACTGGACTATTCCTTCCTGAAACGACTATTTATGGCTCTTTCGAGTGCTTTCACATATCCCCTCTTCTCTCTCCGCGCTTCACCTGTTTAACGGGAGATGACCGTTTGGCGGGAGTTGACCGTTTTTCTCTTGATTATGGATTTCTATGTGTTGCGTATCTCTGCTAGCTTGGCTAAATGCGTCGTTGAACAAAATATGTACAGCTTCTTTGAATTTCCTTCTAAACTAGTGGATGATATCAGCTTGGAACAACTTGATTTCATGTTGAAGAGCTGAACATGCTCTGCTATTCTCGATTTGCTGCTTTCTCATCACTATGTGGGTTTCTTGTGCTCTACAATGCGTACATTCAATGGTCTCTGAATTTCACCGATATAGGATTTGCCGCACTCGCAAGATATCCGGTAAATGTGATCCTTCGAATCGCAGTCCGCGTTTGGTGGCCTGATTTTTGGAAGGCTACTACACATGGTGTTTCCTGATCTGAAGCAGAATCTGATACCGTATTTCTTCCTTGCAAGGCTCTTGCTGTCTTATAGCCAAAGTCTGTTCCACCATCATTTGGAGTAATTATTTTGTTAAAGAAATTTTTTAATGATGCCTAGTTCCTTCCTTCACATTACAGAGCCCGAAAGCACTGTCTACTGTAGTCTTGATGATTCCTTTTATGGCAGATTGATGGTGGTTGGATTCGTGATTTAGATACTGTCCCGTATGAATAGGTTTTCGGTATATAGATGTTTTCCACACAGTGTCGGTCCTCCCCAGCAATATGTCTAAGAATGATAGTTCGTTATGGTCTTACGCTGTTGATGTGCTTCAGAAAGGTGTCTAGTTCTGTATTCCCATGGTTCTTTATTATAAATGTGTCGTCAAAGTATCTCAACCAGATTTGAGACTTTTTCAATGGTCAGAGTTTCAAACCACTTCATATAAATATTGGCTATAACTGGTGAAAGTGGCGATCCCATTGGTAGTTGGATAAAACAGTTTCGTACACATAATCCTAGTTATATAATTGTTAATATAATTGTTTTTCTCAGCTACTTACTTTACTTTTCAATTTTATTTGTTCCTTCGGGGATTTTGAATCAAATTTTACTATATTAGACAATGGAAGTCGAAACTGATGAAATTCACCATGAAACATTGTCAACCATCTTCAACCAATTATTGTCCAGTTGAACAATGCCAGTAACGACCAGTGTATAGTAATTTCATGATTTTGAAGTGACTCAAAAAAACAACAATTGTGCTTTGCGTTTTGGTCTGAATTCACATTCAGTTTCCTTTCTTGTTGGGTACGAGAACTAATTAATTATAAAATATTCTCAGCGTCATATCTCGAAAACTGTATATTTTCAAAGTTTCTGATCAGCTCATCAAGATGTGAATCATACTGAATAATCAAATGATTCACATAAAGCCCTTTTCTATAAGAAACATGCATGGCCTTTTCTGTGGAAAATTATATGATTCTGAAATTAAAATAGAAACTGACTTTTTTACTTATATTTCAAAGCACTCCTATAATTTACACCATCTGCAATATTTGTAACACCTGATTCATTTAAAGTAACTATAACAAAGTAACATATAATTAAGAAGATCAATTGAAAAATTCTATCAGTTATGGTGAGCTTCTTCAAACGTTTAGCGAAGACATAATTAGAAAAAAAGAGGATACAATTGGAAACGACAATGTGTTCGTAAATTATCAACTGATAGAACTTTTCGTAGTTTATATCTTCAAAAACTCGATTATCAAAGTTATAGCTTTCTTGACTTTTTTTATGAAATGGCACTAACTGTAATTTTGCAGACGCTTGTGATACTGAGAAGTGTGTCGGTGCTCCGGATGAAGCATTCTTAGTTGATGGTAAACTATTAGTAGTAATAGAATAATCTGTATATTTCACGAATCCATTTTGTTTCAGCCATAGTTTGTACTCTTCATCCGTTACTTTGAAATCAATTCCATTGTCAAATTTCAATCCCATTGTTCCCGAGTTTCTTGGCAAAGTTTGGAAGTAGTATCTTGATTTGTTACTCTCTAAATAACTGCAACTGTACAAATTCCTGAGGCTCAAGTATCGTTCTGACAGAATGGGACAGTTCCATCCTTCAAAGTCTTCTTCGGAAAAGTTGTTTTCCAAATTTTTACTATCATTTTTATACAGAATTTTATTATAATTACCGCTGTGGGTGAGTTTGGTATTTAGAAACTGTATATTTTCGAAAGAATCGTTTCGAATATCTGTCAAAGAATCGCGTACAAAATCATTTTCGTAACAGAAACGTGTCCTTCTTATACAACCTTCCATAGGTATGCCAAGGTTCACATTCATGGCAGTATCCGAATAATTCCGTTGATACTTGAAAGGTTTTGCATACTCCAAGTTACTTTCCATTTTAAACGGGTTATTGGAACTCATATACACGTCTGATGATCGTTTATTCTTTTCTGTTATTTGGTGGAATCTACGTAAAATGCTCGATATGCTTTCGAGCAGAGTGATAGCTTTCTTTGTCTTATCTTTTATTTTCACGCTATCGTTTTTCTCTTCATCGTCTTCTTCTTTCGTGAAGTATTTCATCAGGAGCTGCTGAGCTAAAAGATTCTGCTGAAATAGTTCTTCCTGTACTCTTTGATCATCGAAAAACGAAAAAGCGTATTTTGGTTTATTTTCGTCGAGAATGTTCTCACTAGGATCAATAATTTTTCGTTTTTCATCAGTTCCAGACATATTTGCATTGTTAACTGGAACATTGCTTACATTATCCATAATATTCCGTTCTTTCAATCTATCAGAAAATTCATTAATTTTGGTTAAATCAACCTGTTCCTCAGTTATATTCTCCAGATAACTTGGCTTTGATATGATGGTTTTCGAAAGCAATGAAAATGAATATTTTTCTGTTTTACCAGTTTGACCATCATCATTGTCAATACAGTGATCTGCAATATGGTTAATTCCATCTTTTCTATATTTGGTCTTATTGATACTTTCTTCCTCTGAAGCCGCTTCAACATTCGAAAATTTATTATTTGCTTCAGACTTTCTATAATTTAGTATATCAGATATTTGCTGTGATTCCCGTATCTTTAATCCAATTACTGAATCTGGAGATACATTAGAAGTAAAGAAGATAGCTTGCTTCTGATTTTTGCAGTTGTCTTTTAGATTATTGAAGCTCATTTTTCCCCACTCTTCACAACTGAATTGAACAACAAATTTTGTTGGATTCAATAAAACTATAACTGAAATATTGGCCCCTTATTCAAATGAATCTTATGACCACAATTAATTTCAAGGGAATGACGTTGTCAGATCAACTAACTGTCAATTTTAATTTCATACAAGGTGTGAATAATTCAGAGTTTTTGTTATATCTCCAAGGAAACTGTGAGAATGGTACTATTCATATGCTTTTTGTTTCACCGAATGTCACTGTATTAACTTCAGTGTTTTTATATCATTTGTATTCGCAAACAACATTACTTCAGCTGCCCTGCAAGGACATTTTCCAACGAATGGAATAAACCAAAATAATTAACAATGTACACCAATATTCACCCACAATACGTAATAACAGACAGTCCTTAATAACTTTATTACCTCAATTTTGTTCTCTTGTGACAATGTAGGTACGCTAATCTGAAAAACCGGCGAATATACCAGGTCAATTTGGTCAGAAACACAGAAACACGAAATTAATACATCAACATTAATTGGACGCATTTACCTTATTGTGACCCTTTACTTGATATTTTTCA
>WOGN01005200.1:0-13413 GCA_015342105.1 Leptinotarsa texana | reverse complement strand
AAGTAGATAAACTTTTTGACGAATATATTTCGGTTTGACTTAGAGCTTTTCCTGGCTTTAGAAAGAAAATAGTTTTTTCAGGTGGAGTTCGAGCAGTAAGAAGTACCAGTAAGTCTACATCTTCACCTAGTAGTAGTAGTATTTGCCAAATTGAATTGCTCTATAGCCGTTTCAGTAATCAGTACGTCGGAATCGTTATTACCCTGTTTAACCAATATATTTTCGCCAATAAACTTATTCTTCAACATTGAAATGAACGAAGATTTGTTGTGATATTTCTGTTGACTGGTAGGAACTGCCATAAGTTCATCAAATGGAATATCGGAAGATGAAGATGTTGCTAAACTTTGACGACGTTGTTCTGCAGCCTTAATATATATGACTCGTCATATCTCAGAAACGGTGGCTCTAAGAAAGAAATACATTTTTTTGTAGAGAATTTTATGATTTACAATTCTTATCTGAGTTCATTTTATGATAAAACTTTCCGTTTTCCTGAAAATCGCACGAAAAACCAATTTTTTCGTGATTTTTGACCTTTGACCTCGAATAAATTTTTTTCCAGGCATCGGAATCATTCGACATTTCAAAATCTTATTTTTAACAATGTTTTAATCAATTACACGCATTTGCAGCTTGTTGTAGATTTATGTACCTTCACTTTTATTTTTTAGTCTAATTTGATCGGATTAAACGGAGTGCTTTTAATACTTTTCAAATCATTGCTTCGGTTGAACGTTTTTTTTTTCCATCAAGAAGTAGTGTAAAATTAATACACGGATTGTTTTTGATCCATTGTTTTGAAAGTAACAATAGTTGTATCACTCTTAGCGCAATAACTCACAAACTAATCTGTACAATATCATGAAATATCAACCGTTTTTTTTGAAGGTTAGTATCAACTGAAAAATTGATGATTGCAATAAGACTAGCGCCAGCTATATGTTAGGCCCAAAAGTTTTCATTACAGGTAGTATATCGCTGGGAATAGATTTTTTTCTTCCTTCAAAATTATATCGTCAATGCTGGTAACAGTTGTTTTTACACCCTAAAAAAGTTTGAAAATAATATTTTTGTATAACATGTGTTGTTAATGATATAAGTGATATCAGATTAAATACTTCTTGTAAAATGTGACGTGTCATATATACTCATATATCAAAAATGAATTTTGACTTTGATTTTGACTGAAACATAGTAATGAAATCAATTAACCATGAATGTCTACATCAACAAGATACCAATCACTGCCCGCTGTAATTTAGCTCGGAAATCAAAATCGATCCGTTTGATACTGGATCCTGCCGAAAACCCCTGCTCAGTAACGTTCTGTAGTATTATCCAAAAGCCTCACCTAATTACGTTTCGTGCCTGGTAAATAAGGAATATGTCACGTAGATGCCCCAACAACCATCACGTATTCAACCAGATGATCCCTGTTGACAAAAAGGATAATTTGATATCAGGAAGAGAAAGTTGACGCATTTTTTCCAGTTGGATGTTCGATTTTATGATCGAAAAAATAGGATAAAAACCAGAAAGCGAACGAATCTTTACTGCTGAATCAGTATTTACAAAATCATGATTAAAGGGATTCGAGAAAAAAAATAATAGCGAAATAGTGAGTTCACAACAGAGAAATTTCAACAGAGTTGGGCTAACTCTCTAAAAGGCCAATTCTCTGTGAAGTGTATTGATGAAACTTGGATGGAAAAAGTAGTTTACACCTCCAGTGTTGTCTTCACTCATTATTTTTACATTATCATCACAAATTGAAAAAAAATGTCCAAAAGAGAGATTACTTTACCGGAGAAAAAGCTTTTTAATTTCCACTCGCTTATTAATAAAAAAAAACTGTGGGAAATTTCCAAAGAAACAAAATCAACTACAATCAAAATTCCTTATGAAGATATGTAGATCAGAGAAAAATTTCTTTGGAATATAAACTGAAAGAAAAACGCCATTTTGAAAAAACTACTTTCGTATGAACAGAAAACGGCCCAGGCGAAGCTCTCTGGCTTACAGAGACAGGCTTGTCTGGCCATTCGTGGTGCCACCTTCAGAGCCATGGAGATCGCTCTAGATCTAACCCCTCTCGAAATTTTTCTGGAGTGAGAGGGCTAGATGGACTGCATACAGACATGTACATATTGCCAATTGCACAAATCAATTGAATGCAGAGTGCAACAGCCTGTTGGTTCACACTGAAAGTCACAGCATTCTGGAAAGACCTCTAACTTTATGGCTCCAACTGTCAACTACGAACTGCCTTATAAAGTACTGTTCTTGAGTGGAGAGGACTGAATTCTCTGGTAGAAAAAAATATTAAGAGGAGATAGTTGTTGGTTCACAGATGGATCAAAAAAACCTACCAGTTCTGGTGCAGGTGTTTTCAGTCGCAGACCCAAGGCAGAGATATCAACCTGCCTAGAAACCTATGCAACTGTATTTCAAGCGGAAATTTACGCTTTTTAATTGTGTGCCGAGAGATTGGAGGAATCCAACCTCATACACAAGTCAATAAAAATATTTTCGGCGTTGGAAGCTCGTGGCTCTAACCGAACCGAGCAACATCTAAATTGGTAGCAAATTGGATGGAAAGACTTAACAGATTGTCTCTGTTCTGGATTCCTGGCGATACTGGCCTGAAAGTCAATGAGGCTGCTAATTTCCTTGCGAAGAAGAGTGCTGTAAGCAGCTTCATCGGACCAGAACATGTCAATGATATTGCTTCAGGCTTTGCCAAACAAATATTGTACGCCTGTATGGCAAGAAGATTTATGGACTTCTGGCAGAATCTTTCAGGATTGGTTCATTCCTAGTCATTCATTCACCCTTCGAAGCTTGACACCAAACAGTTATTGGACTTCAGTAGGGATGAACTACGATGTCTAATAGGCCTTCTTACAGGTCACTGTCATTTTAATCATCATATGCAGAGACTCGGATTGTCGGAAGACACTGTGTGTCGCCTCTGTTTGGAAAATGATGAAACAGCAGAACACATACTTTGTGTCTACCCCACTGGAAATCAAATCAGGTTTTTAGAGTTCGGCAGAGCCGTACTCTTACCATCCAACCTGAAAGACCACTCACCATGCAAACTAATAGGCTTCGTAAGGAAACTGGGTTTATCTGGTTGAGTGTGAATAGGTGTGAGCCACAATAAACCCTTGCGGGTTGCGGTCAAGGATCGAATAGACCAACTCACTTCGGACCTGAACTAAACTAACATATATCCACTCGACCAATTATTGACTCCAGAATATGTGATTCAAATTATGACCCACTTCTGTATTATACCCTGTATATTCAGTATATTCATATTTGAGAGGTATTTGAAGCATGAAGCGAATTTCGGTGATAATGAAATAACATAAAATTGCAATGCCCGTAGTCGTTGCATGTGTACTGCACATTCAAGATATCACATTCTTTTGCATATGCCTCTTTGTATATATTTTTTTATCTCTACCTTTAAATGTGGACTGTTACTGTCTATCTTGTGATATCTTTTGAATTTGAGCTGCTACTCATGTAATTTATTCATTATGAAGTTTACTTTACTACTTTACTCTACTATTACAAATGAGTCATGGAATATACAGAGTATATCTTGACGCGATCTATATATAGAAAACTGAAAATAGGGCAATTCTGAAAACTGATTCATTTTTGAATCTTTCGCATGATTTACATTCTAACTCATGTATCCGACCCTATACCCAAAATGAATCGTTTTCGAGTTATTCGAGTTTTTTAGAAAAAGTGACAGATGCAGCCTCCCGAACATACGTCATTTTCATGTAAATTACCATTTTTCAAAATATGCAGCTAGTGAATCGTGATAATTGAAGTTTGAACGGATAACGCATCATTTTCACGTCCACTGAATAATCCACAAGGTGTGCAAAAATTAGGGTCCAATAAGTGGATGTTCAATTTTATTATAAAAACAAACCCTAGTTGTGATACACTTCCCTATACCCAAAACATATAATTGTGTTGATATTCTGCAATAGAAGTTATTATCACGCGAGGATTCACGTTTTTACCCCCAATTTTGTCCCATAAAATTTCTTTATTTCCTAGTTTCCACTGAATATCTCATGAAAACTAATCCCATATTCAAGACAAAAATCATAATTATAATAAACAACAATTAAAAATTTAGTTTAATGCTAAACAAGAACGTGTGACACTTTTGTCAACCACTTTTTTTATTGCAACAAATGTTCAGAAACATTGCCTCCAGCTTCTGAGCATTTTACACTTCTTCGTATGACGTCTCCTACAGCTCATCTTATTATGTCCGGTGGAATAGAGTTGAAAGCAGAACGAACTCTCTGCTGAAAATCGTCTTTTGTTGTTTGCATGTTAGAATACACCTCGTTTTTTATATAACCCCAAATAAAAAATCCATTGGAGTTAAATCGGGCGATCACGGATAATTAAGGACCGTTGGTTCCAAACCACTGGTCGTGATATGTTTTTCTAAGTACATCTTCACAATGTGATGCTTATGTGGAGGTGCTCTGTCATGTTGATACCAAATTTTTCGATGGTCAGCGAGCGTCAGTTTTTCCAAATGTTCCGTATCGAGATTTTTTTAATTATCTAGGTTTCCTTCTCCTGGTACTATGAATGTTTATTACATGGCTACTTTGATGCCATTTTCTTCAATGAAACAATACAATTCCGATACTTTTCAACTAACCATTTGAATTTTCGTCATAGAAGTGAAGCATCACTACTGCGTCGTCTTCAACAGCGCAGTTAACATTGAAATTCCAACGGTCTTGAAATTGACGTTCCGAACTGAATGCGTGTTTGTATCGCTCCAGTAGTGAGAATTCCGCTTGTTGGATATCCCATTTTTCGTGAATTTCGCTTCGTTGCTCCATATAATATTCCTCAAAATTTGGTCGTTTTCTTGATTTTTTATAATGAATAACTCCGCAAAGTTATTTCTTCTCTCATAATCGGATGGACTATATTATGAGAATACGGATGCCATTTATGTTTTGCTAATATTCTCTGCATGGACATTTTATTCAATCCCAAATCTTGTGCCGCATCTTTCAAAGATGCTTCTGGAAAAGCAGTAAAGTACCCAAGCACTGAAATCGCATTATCTTCATTGTCAACCACCGTTTTAGTTTTGATAATTTTCCTTCCGAATGATCCAAATTTCGTAAGATTGAAGATTAATCTTCTAATGATATCTGGAGATGGTTTCGGTTTTTATGGATATCTTATAGCATGAGCATCACATAACATATTCGGAAAAAAATTTAAAAAAATTTTAAAAGTGTAAAGTGGCACTTGGTACACTATTATGCTATTTATGGAAGTTCTTTTCATCATTCAGGGGACTTTTAAAATATTAGCAAAATCCATTTGTATACACTTATTTATTTTTTCTACTCACATGTTATAATAACATAATAAACAAAACCCACTACTTTGTACATGAAACAACCAAATAATTTGGGATTACGTTAGGAAACAGCTCTGACTTGATTATGTTTCACTAAAATATTTTACACTGTTTACATCAGAGCACCTTGAACATTTGAGTTTTATTCCATAATGTACATGAGATTATTATTGTATAGAAAAATCTTGAAAGTCAGTTTATGCTTCATCATCGGAAAACTACAACAACGTCATTTTTACGAGGAAACAAATTGTTAGTAAAACGATTTCACGTTAAAAATACTTGTTTTATCATCTAGATATGTTGTGAGTCAAAAAAGTCAAAACCCCAGTTGATTGTTTCTATGAATAGAGAAGCCCATTTTTCTTGTGAAGTTTATTTTCAGCTGATGTGATATAATACATTAGGAAATCAGGCTACGAAAATAATCCAGATGTTTTATTCTCGCAGATGTTATAGTGGAGATGACCTAGTACAAACTGTCACGTAGTTTATACCGGAGAACGTGATTACGGGGCAAAAATAATAAAGTCTGTTTTCAGGAAGTTTTCAATTATATGATATATAAAGCAATTTGCCAAGGAAAATACATGGTTGAAAAGTATTACAGTGGCTCAGTGTGAATTATAATAATGAAAAAAGACAGTTCGGAAAAATCTCTTTGTGGTCATTTTAACAACAGTCGTAAATCATTCGAAGTGATGAACGTTTCTCGCGGGTAGAGTACTATAGTTTCTCTAAGACTCATATCAGAAATATTTCAAAATTATATTCATCAGTGAAGGATATTTCAATTGAAAGTATAATATCATTAAAATTTATTTTAAAAAATCAATGCAGGTTCTTGAAACCATGCTGCTTATAAATTAGTTTCTTACCATTCACGTTTTGTTATTGAGTGATGCACTCTTAGTTTAATAATTGAGAATGACGTTCCAGGACCATTTTGAAATGGGTTTATTTTCAAGGATTATTTGCAAATTAATGTAATTTAACTATCAATTGATGAATTGGCTCATTGGTCATCGTCCTCGAAATTGTTGAGTATTGTTGAATAGAACTTGCTGATACTTGATGAAAATCCATATTAAAATTCATTAATACAGTTTATTGTATGATTTTTACTATAAAGGGTTACGTTAGGTTAGGTTTATTTTATTTTATGCTTGAGAAAGCTATTGTATAGCAAAACACATGTCGATATCTCACACACACTTTGTTTTATTACAATTTGAAGATACAAAGTGTTCAAAAGAAGACCTTATATTATTAGTTCACTTCATTTTATGTATCATCTATTGAACTGAAAATCATTTCTGTCTGTACTCAAGCTATAATTTCTTTTGGAAATGTCAGGTACTCTTCCATATATTGTAGCCATTATCACAAGTATACCTAAAATATAAATATAATAATAGTATAAATAATAATCGTCTTTATTACTACAACCACACAAAAAAATAACAATATTGAGTTCTAACTAGATATATAAAGTTATAGTAAAAGACGAAGTTCAATTTTTGCAGCTATGCATTCCATTTAACTTAAAAAAGTCTCTGCATGGGTATTGAAGTGACTGGCGATGATATAAAACTTGACAAACTATTATTGGTCGTGGATCGCTCAAAGAGGAAAAAAATAAAATAAGATAGAAAAGCGGAATGGTGAACAGTTCATCATGTTATTGATTCTAAAAAAAATATAATTTTAATTTGAAAACTGGGAGGGTGGCAGTTTTTTCTAAGTTCAGGTATAGCATTGAATACTTCAGCCATCCGGTAACTGAAGGAGCGTTTGAATATCTGGGTTTTGAAAATGGAAGGTGTTAAAGAGCCTTTGAACCTGATGTTGATATTATGAACATCGGTTTGAAATGTCACTTTCCTATGCAGGTGAGAAGGAATTTTATATAAGAGAATCTCGTGATAGAGGCAGGCAGCATGTAGTTTTCTTCTATTATCCATATTTAGCCATCCTACTTCCTTGAACTTATGAGATATTTCATATATAAGTCTCAAACAAGAATTCTGGACTTTCTGAATTTTTTGTTTATAGTGATTTGTCAGGTTTGGCCCATAAAGAATATTTGCATAATTCAATTGTACTAGTACTAAGCTCTCACACAACATTTTTTTAATTCAATTGGTGAACAGTGCCTATTACCATATATTAGTTTGAGGGAGGCATAGGCTCGTTGAATGAGTTTATTGGTGTGTTTTTCAAACCTCATCTGAGGATCAAATAAAACGCTAAGGTTTCTGGCTTCATCAACAACATGAAGTGTATCTGCATTTATGTCAATACACTGCATTTATTTGCATTTCATATCAAGCTCCGAAGGGTGAATAAATGCCTTGGAGTGAGCCAATTCTGGAAGATTTTACCAGAAGTACAAAAACCTTCTTATCATCCAGGTGTTCAATCTTTGTTTGGCAAAGCCAAAAGCGATGCCAATGACAGGTTCTGGTTCGATGAAGCTGCTTACAGAACCCTCCTTTGCAAGGGAGTTAGCAAGTCAGCACTCTCATTTCCTTCCAGGCCAGTATGGCCAGGAATCCAGACCATAGACAATCTGTTGAGTCTTTCTATCGAGAAGAGTTGTTTTTGGCAATTTGCTACCAATTTAGACGTTGCTCGGTAGGAGCCAAGAGCTTCCAACGCCACATGACTGTCCGAGAATATTTTCATTGAATTATGTATACGGTTGAATTTTTCCAATCTCTCCTCACACAATTCTAAAAAGTAAATTTCTGCTTGATATACTGTCGCATAGGTTCCTAGGCAGGTTGATATATCTGTCCTGGGCCTGCGACTGAAAACCGGAAGGCGTTTTTGATCCATCGGTGAAACAACAACTGTCTGTTCTTGATATTTCCTTCTCCCGGAGAATCCAGTCCTGTCTACTTGGAAACAGTACTTTATAAAGCAGTTCATTGTTACTAAAGGCTCTTTGAGATTCTTAGTTGATTTCAGATTATTTCTTAATGTTTCCGAATTGACATTATCCAGAATTCTCCCAACCTGCTCGGTAGAAGTGGAGAGCTTCATATATCTGGCGGTACCTTGCTATATCATCTCTGATGAAAAGTCAGTCATTGAAACCTACCAACTACCATATGCAGGAAACAGCTCTGACTGACTTCAAAATATAATTAGGTTGAAAAAGTACTCGGTGAAGAAAAAACTGAAATTTATTGAAATATTTCAGGTATGCGCGACTTTGGGAACCACGGGATCCTGTGCTTTCGATAACCTGGAAGAAATCACTCAAGTTTCACAAAGCGAACTGATGTGGTGCCATGTGGATGCCGCTTATGCAGGTTCAGCCTTCATATGTCCGGAATACAGGGTGTGGTTGAAAGGGATCGACAAAGCTAACTCCATTGCACTCAACCCCTCTAAGTGGATGATGGTTCATTTTGACTGTACAGCAATGTGGTATGTTGATGCATCTTGCCAGAATCCAAAACTATTTCAATTGAAAAAGCTGTCGAAAAGATTGAAAAAAAGAAAAAATATTAACTTTGATGAATAAAAAGCGGTATGTCTATTTCGGCGACATGATTAGTTCCTGAAAAAAATGATACGTGAGGTACCACAAGAATCAATACTTGGACCAATTTTGTTTCTTATATGTTTAAATTCTTTGGTGAATTACAAATGTTTGCTGATGACATCACTTTAATTTACATTGGAAATCAAAGTGGTGTCACAAGAAATTGAAATCATTATTTCGAATGCCATAAAATGCCACTTAATTTTCAGAAATCTTCATATACAAGGGTGCGCAAAAGTCCTGAATAAAATTAATATTTTTTCAACCAGTATTTTAGGAAAAAAAACGCCGAAACACTTCAGTTGAGTTCACATTGTACGAATTTTTTGGCAATAAAATGAAATATTTTTTTCAACCCCTTAGCTGCAACCCTCCACAACTTTTTATTCCAAATGCAAACCTATGTCGTAAATAGGCTCATTGAAAATCTCCTAAAGAATGAAATCTGAACATACCCTTCATTTTTTTAATCATAGGGTTACCACGAAATGAGAAAAACTCTTTCAAAACCAAAAACGTTAGAAATACCTACTTAGTTCTATCTACCGGTGAAATAACGTTGCAAAAAACAAATAAGTGATAATGATGTACATTGCTCAACAATTGCTAAGGATCACCAGTACCTACTTTCTACAAGGCACCACAACAAATTTTTTTGATTTATATGTAAAACTGATAACGTAATATAGCATCAACATTCTGTGGAATTCATTCTTTCACCAAAAACGTTAACATAAAATTAGTTCCATCCCAAGCAATTGTTGACCAATGTACCTCAAAAAGAAAAAAAGATTGTTGCATTTTTTGTACCAAAATGAATGCCCTAATAAGAACTATTGTCTGGACTCAGTTTTGAAATTATGGCATTTTCGGGTGAAATTGAAATTGTATGTATGTTTAGTTTATTAATTGGGTACCTTCAAAGTGTTCTTTTCCAATTTGCTAAACAAAAATGTTATTGTCAGAGAGGCAGCGTATCAAAGTCTTGATATTGTTGGGATGTGGGGATAGAATGCGAAGTCAAAGTGAGGTGTATACTTTATTTAATGCAAAATATCCGGAAAATCACATTTCTCAGGCTACTGTAAGTAAGTTCTTACACAAATTTGAAGAACATGGTACAGTGAAGGACTTGCCCAGAAGTGGCCGGCCACATGTTTTAGACGAAGATCAAAAATTGGACATTGCCGTATCTCTGCAAGAAAATCCACATTTGTCAACGGTTTCATTAGCCCAAAACAATCCTATGTCTAGACGTACGATTGGGAGGTTTTTGAAAACAGAAAAATAGCACCCATATAAGGTATGTCTTGTCCAAGAGCTCCTGGAAGATGACTATGACAGGCGTTTGCAATTTTGTGAGGAAATAATGAGGCGATGTGCGTAGCTCGTACGCAGCGTCCTCATGGCCTCAGGGCCATTGTTCGTTTTTCATGTGTTTTTGATTTTCTGTATTATGTACTTTGATGCCTCCCAGAACACTTTGGTCGCTGCCCCGTTGCCTTTGATAATGGCCACCGCAGTTGTAGACGAACTTGAACGAACAACGTGTGAACCACGACTAACAAATCCAAAAGATAGCTGTGACAGAAATCATGTTATGTTTTTGGAAGAATCAATAACACATTCGCTTAAGGCAAGTTGATATAGATAAAATAATATAATTTTATCAACAGACTCTGAGGGTTTTCGTATTTGCCTGTGAAGTAATCCATATTTCAGTCGTTACTATCTTGCAAAAGGAAGAATTGAAGAAAATTTCATCTGATATCTTTTCCTGCATCCTCAAATTCTGATAGATGAAATCTAACTTCAAGGTCATATTTTTTTGAAACATATACTGGTTGAGTTAGAAAATTTCATTTATTCATTTTATTTATTTGTAATACAATACTCTACAGGACATAGCCCAATTACAGAACAGGAAATAACAGAGTATAATGAATAGATCACCAATCTTCTGACTGTAAGTCAACATACTGCTGAATCTACTGACAATAGGGCCCAAACTGATGTTATTTACACAGATTTTTGTAAGGCCTTCGACAGGCTTGACCACGGCATTCTACTGAACAAACTAGTAGCCTTTGCATTATCTCCATTCTTAATCGCACTCTTTCAGTCCTATCTACGAGATCGAAAACAATATGTTCAGCTCAATGGTTTCAATTCTTCCGGTGTTCCACAAGGTTCAAATCTGGAACCGCCGCTCTTCAATACATTCATTAATGATATTGCAGATGTTATAGATGTGTATTTCGTTTTATATGTCGATGATCTAAAGCTATACTGCCTAGTAGAGAATATAGATGATTGTGTGAACCTCTCAGCAAACGTAGGACGGGTTGTAGAATGGTGTCATCGAAATAACTTCGCTGAACCCGAATGAATGTGAGGTCATGTCCTACAGTTTGAAAAGGAATATCTTGATCTTTGACTATTCAATAGAAAACGTTTCCCTGGTGAGACAACAAACATTTACTGATCTTGGGGTAAAATTTGACACTGCACTATCATTTAATATGCATATCGATGATGTTGTAACCTCCTTCTGACGTTTGTACTGATCAACTGCACGTAACAGTAGTGATTTCAAAGACACTTCGACCTTAAAAACTTTGTTCTATGCTTTCATAAGATCAAAGTTAGAATAGGCGTCAGTTGTGTGGAGCCCCTTTTATCAATATCATATTGATAGAATAGAAGCAATTCACCGACGATTTTTGAACATAGAATCTGTTTTAGACACCCGAGTACTTTCTATATAAAAAACGTTTCGCACAAATGTTCTGGAGAATTCTCCGATCCATACCATGTCTAAAATATAGTCTTTGGCAAGAAAACTTCCCTATTTCGTGAAAAAGTGTGTTTCAAGAAATGAAAATTTGATTTTTCACCTACATAAATCGCAACAAGGTCTTACTATCTATCGTGTGATTTCCAGTACATTGGTAGTTTTATTTTGGTAGCAATTCATCCCTTCAGGATCACTATGATTTGTTCTGTAGATTTTCATCCGCAGATTTCATTCAACCTACTAGCACAGTTTTCAGACCGTGAAAATGAGGTATATCAAACCAATATTGAGGAATGGGGTGATTAGAAAACTTGTAATATTGATTAGAGAAGAATACAATTTTTTCATCAGCATACATTCTCCCAAAAATGACCCGATATGAATTCCAAGTATGTATTTCGATTTGTATGCGACCGACATCACTTTTTCAACGTTGGAAAATCCTTCACCGCAGATCTATTTCTTCAAATTTGGGAACAGAAAATAATTCGAGGGGGCCGAAGCATACAGCTTCAAACTTGAAACATATGCTTTGTAGATGGTTCACTTTCTAATACAGTGATATTTTCCAACAACTGCCGCCATCTCTTGGTCAGGCCGTGTACTTCTAGGACCACCCTCATAAATCGACCATAATATTGAACTTGAGAGTCTTTACTTAGCACTCCTGCCAAAACACTATTTCATTTTTGATTCAATCACACTCATATATAAATAGCCCAAAAAGTCTTGATCTGATACCGACCATAAATTTTGGCATGCTGTCAAATTACCTCATTCGCCACCATCGAATAGTTTTGAATTTACCAAACTCCTCTGATCGCTGTTGGAGTTATTAGAACAACAGTACTTCCAGCAAACTGCTAATTTCCACGCTGCTCAAATCCATATTTACTCCAGCATTGCAAATAACTTTGTTTATAAGACGAACTGGAAATAGAGGTAATTTAATTTTGAACTGTAAAAACATAATGTTTAGTAACTGGCTATGCGAGATTTACACGTATCTATTTCCGTCCAATCAGTCATTCCCAAAATATAATACATAATGCTAAACAATATGCAGCAGCAGTTTGAGGGTTTGACGTCACATATAGTGCCACATCGATCACTGACAGTCTGTAGATAAAGCAAAAAAATTTAAACAATTACATTCGTAATCACAAGAATGATGTATGATTGTTGCCTTGATGACGTTTCTTATAGAATATCATCTACATCCTCCCGAGGAGTTGTCCACGTTCCTGGAAAGGACAGAATCACGGTAAAACCCGGAAATAAGGAAATTTTGTTTCTATAATGATACTGGCCAGGGACCATGGGAGAGTAGAAATTGATTTTTCAAGACAGTTGCCCGAACGACCGAGGAACTTGGTTTAGTTTTCGATACTGATGATCACAATTCTGTCATTGAGTTGGAGCTTGTTCAACAAAAGACCCACATGAAATCCTCAGAGACAACTTTACTTCTGCGACTATACAAGGATGAGCCGATTCAGCAATATTGAAGACCTCGGCTTATCAAAGCATCTGACCTTTACTTTCCTTAGGTCGAGTGGACTAGAATAGAATATTTATTTAACTATGTTATATACAAAAGTACATTTATAGCAAGTCAGT
>WOGN01005199.1:0-13414 GCA_015342105.1 Leptinotarsa texana | reverse complement strand
ATTGTCTCTCCGCGCGTCCCTGAATGACGGCAGGTAAACAAATACTATTTATGAATGAATCGCCAGCCCACTGGTGCTGCCAAAACAGCCGGAGATTTTAGCCTCGAAGATGAGACCTGAAGGGGTCGACCTACTCCACGACAACGCCAGTTTCACAATTCACCGTCCAAAAGTTAAATGAATTGAACGTCGGAGTTCTGTCTCGCCCTCCTTACTTCCCAGATCTGTCGCCAATCGACTACTATCTTTTCGAGTACTTCGATAACTTTTTCACCGGTAGATCCTTTTGCCAATCAGGACCAGGCAAATACGTCCTTCGTTGACTTCATCGAATCCCGGGCACATAATTTTCATGACGACGAAATTAATCGATTTGTGTTACTTTGGAAAATGCACCGATTCAAACGGCGCTAATTTTGAATAAGTTTAATAAGTATGTATCGAGATGTTACAGTTAGTGGACTCATAAAAACGG
The DNA here is from genome assembly GCA_015342105.1 of Leptinotarsa texana. NCBI lineage: Eukaryota > Metazoa > Arthropoda > Insecta > Coleoptera > Chrysomelidae > Leptinotarsa > Leptinotarsa texana. Next base: position 12,939 of record WOGN01005199.1, on the reverse strand, counting down.
CCAAGACTTTCGAAACAACCCAATACTGACGAAAGTATATGTTATACGAATTTTTTCCGTAACTTTCATGGACAATAGACCGTATTTCACGATAACAGAGGCAACCCAATTTCACCAGCAAATTTCAGACCAGATCAATTTCAATTTAGCATTGAAATAATGTGCAAATTTTTTGGAATGTGACAGTTTGTAATGGTGACATCAAGTGTAGCCAACATCATGCAATGTCGTCAATAAGAAATATGCTATACATTTGACAATTTTAATCACATCAATTGCCTTTTATAGTTGCAAAATAAAAATCTAATTAATATAGTATGTATTCAAATAGTCTTTGAATTATGCTAAGGGTTTTGCCCTTTCAATAATTTGAGGCATAATATTAACAAATCTCTCTCTTTATAAGATGAGCAATGTTCAAAAAACGATTATGAATGTTGTAGAAGAATTACCTACCACTCATGGGCACATATGCATTTTAGAATATCGATAATAATCGAGTAAATATCTCTTAAAAATAGTATTTACTTGCAGATTCACATGCCTGGAACACATATCACAAAATTATGTGAAATCTTTCACTTAATGCTTCATTCATTGAAATAGAGTGCTTTTTTTTCATGTAGACTTTGAAAGGCACACTTTGATCAAGTAATCTTTGGACGACGCGGCGATAAAACAGAAGGAAATGTTCAGTCGTAGCTATCAGATGTTGGGAATTAATTATTGTTGAGTCATTCAAACGCATAGTTTCGATAAAACTGATAACAATTGATACTGTATTTACTACTAATAAATGACACTTCAACAATGATAATAATGATAAAGAACAAACAATGAAATATATTTCTTCAAAGAAGGTGTTCGAGATGTCTACCAGCTTCTCCTACACACAGGCGACACCTTTTCTGAACGTTTCATGCCGAATTAATTAGTTTCATAGAAGTTAGAGAATAAAAACTTTGCATCACTGCCGCTTCCAATTCATATCTAGAATTGGACAGCAATTCAAAAATAAGATCTTTGAACCTTCCCCGGAGGTAAAAGTCCATAAGCTTTAGGTCCGGTGACATAGCCGGCCAACGGTTGGGTCCTTGGTTGGCTATACGATTATTACCAAAATTTGCAGCCAAAAAATTGGTGACAGTTCCAGTTTTGTGAAGTGGAGCCCCGACATGTTGAAAATATTTTTTTTGGGATCCATTAGTGGCAATTCTTCAACAAGGGATTCTATTTTTGCCATTAGAAATGAACAGGCCGATAATTCTACTCCTGAAAACACCTGCCCACATACTAAATCCATATATTCCTTCACTTATCTGCTCCACAATTGAATGAGGATTTTGTTGTGCCCAAGTATAAGAATTGTAGCTATTGAAAATTCCAGCACTGCTCACATAAGCTTCGTCTGTCCAAATACAATTTAAGGAAAAAACACGTACAACTTTCCAGGAACCACTAGCAAAAAGTCATGCGGCGTTCAAGAGTTGATGTATGGTCATGTATGGCTTGAATTTGTGTTTTTCCAAAATCCTCGTAACGTCAGTTCTTGGTAGGCCTGTTTATATTTTGAAATTTTTCGTTGACGTTTTGAGACTATTTTCAACAGCTGCTAAAACGAATATTTCTTTCAACTCATTATCCCTATTAGATTCATATAATATCAAAACAAAATTTTGGAACGTGGTGTCTAGAATGTTCATTGAATACAGAGCACAGTATCTAAGAGCACAGTACCCCAAAAATCCTTCTGATTCACTTGGACTATACATGACTCTTATGCCATTCAGGCACGAACTTAATAATTTGGTTTTGATGACGCAATTATATCATTTCCTCCATAACCTAAAATTAAGAAATTTACCCTGTCTTAGTTTCATCTACATCAAAGTTCCTCGGGATTATCAGCATTTTTTACCAGAGATGTATAATGCTGCTCATATATGTCAACGAGAAAAAATAAGAGGTCCCAATATAGAGCCTTGAGGATCTGTTTTTCAATTGATACTTATTATTTTCAACAATTGAATATAGTTATCGGAGTCATCAAAGCCAAAAGATTGGTAGATCAAGTGAGTCGTAGATATACTTCGAGGAAGTATAAAATGAACTTATGTGATGCCATTGATTGATACCTGAGGAAAGTCCATAATGTATTCAAGTAACACTTTCATCTAAAAGCCAAAGTGATTACAGTAAACGAGTTTTTTTATCCTTGTCGGCAAAACTCCTTCTGAATGAACCCTTTCGTCTTCTTCCAGAAACGAAGTAATGAATGTCCAAATATCACGTGAACGTAGTTCCTAATGTATATCCGAGTATGCCATGAAACTGCTTTCTTGCTTCCACCTTAAATCTCAGATTTATCCAGGTCGACAGTTACGGAATTCTGGACGGGCAACCTTGCGATAATTAGTTTCGTACGGGTTTGAAGATTCATGGGCAACAAGCTGGCGGTTACCTGGGGAATTTATATGGTGGGTTAGGAACGTCTTTCCTGCAACCACAAAAACTGCACAGTTTAGGAATGAGGCTCATTCAGACGTGTATGAAGGGTCTCTCAGAGCTATCTGTGAATTTTCAAGATATTCACTACATTTCTTTACTGTCCTCCCCCCCTTTTATTTTTTGAAAGGGTCAACTCAAAAAAATTAAATTTGAAATTTGGGATAATGAAATTAATGCATGAATACGTTATTTTGAAGTGAAATTGACAGATAAAACTTTCAAGAAGGCGACTGCGTGCCATCTAGGTTTTACTAGTATAAAGGTACCACGTCAGCAATCTCTAAAATGGTCAATTTTCGTCCATTGTAAGAAAAAATTGAAGCGATTTTTTTTACGGCGCGACGCGTAACTTTCACGAGACCGAAAGGGTTTTCAATGAACGTTTTCCGTATCGTCCTGTCTGTAGAAAATATTTGAGGGAACTTGTATCAAATTCACAACTACCGGTAGTGTACATAACAAAACGCCCCCAGGTCATCCGTCCATTCCGGAAAAACAGCACATGCAAATAATTGGTGAAATGGTAGTAAATCCTGAACAGTCTACTTATTCCGTCGCGAATGTTTGTGAGGTGTCTCCTTCTACTGTGTGGAAACTTTTGAAGAGGAATAGGTATCACAAAATTAAAATGGTACACCAAATAATTGAAGATAACCCTGATCGAAGAACAGAATTCTGCGAAATCATGACGGAAACCATTGCAAGGCATTCTACACAATATTTGTTTTACTGACGATTGTACTTTTTTTTAACGGCAATGGATTACTGCAGGTCGACCATCAAGGCTAAAATCTTCGGATCGAAATTTAGCAAACCAACGTCAACCAGTTCGTTCATTAACATTGGCGTTCATTGGCGATCAGTATATATCATGCCTAGATCATAAACTTATTTTTTATGTAATGGATACAAAAATTTATATTTCAAAATTATCTGGTTGATTGATCAAAAATCTTGTTGATTAAATGATATAGTTTGCTGGTACGGTCAATATATTATGTAATTTACAAACGTCTCTATAGAAAACCCTAGTGCTCATATAAAAAATTCTTGTAACTATTTTTTTTACAAGGAAAACCTTTTTAGTTCACGACTGCCCCAAATGATTATTCCCAAACACAGAGCAGAGCATAGTATGTATACTGTCATTAAAACCTCAAACTCAAAACTTTTTTTGAATCCAAAGTAATGATGATCCAGGAAAGTTTAACGCAAAGTTGTTCATATGACTTGTCCAAGTCAACATAGGTATTATTAATGTGAACATCTGAATTTTTTGCTTGCCAAAAGTGATGCAGGGTGGTGTATCTATGTTTTTGTTGATTTTAACATTATACAGCTGGTTATTTCTTCATTTGAAAGCAATCTTTTTTCCAGGAAATAATCTCTGGTTGCTTTGTTTTGTTTGTTGTTTTTCCATTTATGATTATATTTGGCAAGTTAACGTCTGTGGATAAAAGATTGGTATCGTCAGTGTTGAAAATGCAATGAGGGCAGTGCAAAAGTGTAATTACAATAAGACTAAGATACTTTCAAACGTTATATTGAACATATTAAAAATAATATATGTATAAACTTTTATCTGACAGTCATTCATTTACATACAATAATTAAAAATAGTGTCAGCATAACTAATGATGTGAGCCTCATTTGTGTCTGAGTTAATCTTGTTTAAGTCATTGATGAGTATGATAAATAGTATCTGACCTAGTATACTGCCCTGTGGAACTCCCAAAGATGTATCCATGACCTTTGATATTACTATTTATTAATTCTGATTGAACTATACCTTTACAAATCAGGAAATTGGATATGGTTTTTATTAAAACATGCATTACGAAATGAGATCATTCAAAACACGTCTCAAAAAATATTTATACGTCCATATCCTTTTTGTAGATTTTGAATTGTCTCGACATTAACTGTAACTATATTCGAAAGAGAAGTTATCACATCTACTACATTTAACCTTTGCTAAAATGTTATCTTTGCCCTTCCTGTAATTTTATGAAGCAGTCATTTTTGTAACGTTGGCTCAACCCGTCGAACATAATATGCTCTCTTATCTTTTATCATTTTTTAATCTATGATACATCTACAGTTCTCGGAAACACGTTGTGAAGTTTCACTTGTGATAGTGAACGTTAAAATCCTGAACAGGAACAAAGCATATTTCATGGCAATGGTACTTTCATCACCCAGGAATCATTTGAGGTTGAAAAGTATTATTATGAATGTTCTCACATGTGGTTTCATCTCCGATGTTATTGTGATATTCGCAGTAAACTTTCAATAAGTCATTCTCAACTCTTTTTTCTCTTTGTTGCAGATACTGTACTCAAAGCGCCAGATGATCATGGATTTCAGAACTCTTTATCTTTTGGCACTCTGGATCATATCAGTGTCTACTCAAGAAGACTGGGAACTACACTGCAACAAATGCCATTGCCTCTGGGTGAGCGGCAAGAAAACTGCCAACTGCGCAGGTCGCGGTTTTGACGTCATTCCTAATGACCTCAGTGTCGACATCAGAGAAATCGATTTCTCCAACAATTTCTTCTACTCTCTAGAACGAGAAGTATTCAGTAAAGCCCACTTGTCAGACGTGCAGAAACTTAAACTTCAAAATTGTAGCATAGGAAAAGTGAGTGAGTTGGCTTTTAGCAAATTGAGAATCATCATCGAACTGAACCTCGCCATGAATAGCATCGATAAGTTGGATAAAAACTTATTCAGAGATACAATCAAGTTGAGGACTTTAACGCTGAGCTATAACAAAATCAAAGTTTTGGAAGAAGGGCTGTTTTACAACCTGACATTCTTGCAAAAAATTTTGTTGGACCATAATGAAATTGAGAACATTTCTGCGAAGACTTTCGAAATCTTACCGTCTCTGAAACACATTTCCTTGGCGCACAATAAAATACAACGAATCACTTTCGATATGAAAGATAATTTGCCAAAACTTAGCAGTTTGAGTGTTGAGGGAAACCCCTGGGAGTGCGATTGCCTTCTGCGTGAATTCAGAAACAGTGCTCAGAAGAACAATCTGATAACCACCTCCATAACGTGCCAAAACCCTTCCAGATTGCGGGGTCGTTCGTGGTTAGATAATATAATATTCGCGTGTGATCCTAAAGTAGTGGAAGCTGGACCATCCTCGACAATTGAAGCCCGAACTTCCAACGTGACTCTAACCTGTAAAGTAACTGGAGACCCCATTCCAGACGTAGACTGGATGACCAACGGAGCCATCATAGAACGGGACCCAAGGAGAAATAAACAGAAGTACACGACTTCCAAAGACACGATAGATGGGGTCACGTGGAACAACCTGACCATCGTCAGCGTGAGCTACAAAGACCGTGGCGAGTACAAATGTATAGCCAAGAATCCAGGCGGCGAAGATTCCAGAAACGTCACGATTGTCGTTCCAAGCGATGCGTTTCTTGGACCTGGCATGATAGGCACATACTCTTCCAGCACCTACTTGATAATCGGTTTGTCGATAGGTTTCTTGGTGGTGCTACTCATAGTCCTCGTCATTCTCTTCTGTTTCTGTAGAAGAAGTACTCACGGTTTCCATTCGAAGAGGAGGGATAATGAAGGTAGTACGGAGGAGTTTGGTATGAGCACGGGGCAAGCGGATGTGAAGAAGGGGCTAATAACCGATATTAATCCAGTTACAAAGCCACCACGCACCACAGTGCCCCCATCTGTTGTCAGTGGAGGAACTGAAGTCAGCGATGTCAAGAGAAACTTATTGGACAGCGACTCTATGTTAGGTGAGTAGAAGTACGCTTATTTTCTTTCGATTGGTTACACTTTCAGTAGTTATTGTAGTAATTCAGATTGTGACAATCAGGAATTTTCTTTACTGACTGGCTGCATTTGCTCATTAATAATTGTTTTCTCCTACGAGTTATTCCATGTCTTTTCTTTGATTCTGACAAAGTCTGGAACTTTGGAACTTTGTGCATGGACGACTTCTGGATTCGAATCTGCGACAGAGTATGCTTTTAGCTACTTATGTTTTATATACGAGATTTAGAGGACAGCAAATTGTAAGTAAGCCTGTTAGACAACATAGGCCACCCCTGCTGTAGTCTTCCAATTGTTTGGTAACATTTTTCGAAAAATTTTTCAAATCACTTGAAGTGGGCCAATCCTAGCTCCTTCCAAGGCAATTACACATTTGGGAAGAAGTCTAAAACATTTGTTGCAGAATAATCTAGGTTTGGCAAAGTCTGAAGCGTTACTCATGATTAGTTCTGGACCGATGACTCTGTACACCAGAGAACTTCGCCTGAGCCGTAAAGAATTCTGCCATCATTACTGATGATTTTCAAACAAGACTCAACCTCTAACGGAAGCAAAAAACTCTTTGGAAGTTTCGAAATAGATGAACATTTCAACTTAGCAGACCACTATTATAATATTCATGCAGTCATTGTTCACTGGCGTTGAATTTGGTCATTATTACGCCTTGGTCAAAGACGAAAAGGAGTGGTTTAAGTTTGACGATAGTCGTGTCACGAAGTGTTCTGGCGATGCATTGAATTTTTTGGAGCCTCTGGAGACACCCTACATTTTGTTTTATAAGAGAGAGGGCATTGTTAGATCAAGATCTTCAGATGATGTGGTGCTGCAAGTTTTTCTGGGTTTTCCTGCAGCTGAAAAAGCAAATGCGCCACTGGAATCAATGAAGTCTCCCCGGAGCGCCAATTAATTTTTATTGTTTTTATTTTTTTATCATTGTTTTAATAAAATGTTTTATTTAATTTTATTTGTTGATTAACATATTTTCGATTTTTAAACTAAAAACCTCAAATTTTGTTCACTCCTGGAAGCTTTTTTTGAAAGCCTTCGAAAAAGATTTCTGTTGGAAAAATTAAAAAAAAATATGTTCCACTTTGTTATTAATAATCAAAGACGTTAAAAAGTGAAAAATTCAATTAAAGCCATTAAAAAATAATAATATTCAACTTTATTCGTATTCTTATTATTCAAAGGAATTATTTTTCATAATTTTTAGGTCTATTTGTTTAAAAAATTGTTATAAACAAATGTATTGTTCATAAAATATTTGAACATTTTTTGGGGGATTTTTATGAGTGATGAATATTATGATTTTTAGAAACAAAATCGTTTCTTAAAAAAATTTTCATTGCTCAAAAACACATGTGTTAATTTTTTTGCTATCGAATATGAATATTGAAGAACGATTTTTTTCAAATTATAATTTCTATTTTTCTTTGATATTCTCAAAAACAATTTTTATAATTTTTATTTTCTTTGAATTTCATCAGTTCAGACTTTCATTATCTGATATTATATAAAATGATTTGAAATCCGCATACATGCTATCCAACAATGTATTCAGCCACGCTAGCGTAGAGGCACACAGCATATGGAAACCCATAATCAAGCGAAAACTCCCGCCAAACGGTCATCTCCCACTATACCAGTGAAGCGGAAAAAAAGGAAAGCAGAGATAAGTGAAAGTACTCAAATGACGTATAAATAGTCAGTTCACGGAGGAACCGGTCCAGTCATCACCCGAAGACGATTGTGTATACTAACAATCGAAACGTCGTGACGTAACTTGGTTTGGAATCTTTTATTTTTATATTTTATTGTATTTAATTGTCTCATTTTTACTTGTATTTTATTCCACTATATTTCATTTCAGGTTTTTTGCTTGGTATAATTGTTTTTCATCTATTCATTTGTATTCTTCTTATTTAATTTTTTAATCCTTCTCCTTAGTTATTTCAGGGATTTCAAATCATTTTATATAATATCCTACAATAGAAGTCCGAACTAATGAAATTCATCATGAAACATTTTCAATCACCTTCAAACAAATGTATTTTATTTACTTATTTATTTAATAAAAACATTTTTTTAACAAATTCATTTCTACGATATATTTTTTTAAATACTATCAAAAAAACGAAAACAACCATGTGCCAGGAACCACTTGCAAAAAGCCATGCGGCGTTCAAAATCTTCTGGTCTGAGTTGATATTTGCTCAAACCAATCCCCCTTTTTTACAAAATTGTTTATAACTTTTGCAATTTTTTTGAGCCCCTCTTGAAATTTTTAAAAAAGTTGCTAGAGGTCATTCCGAATCGAATGAGCCCTGTATCTTAATATTCGGTGCCCTTGGACAGAAGTTCCAAAAAAAAGGATCTTATGGCCCAAACTAATACGCATAACATCAAAACGGACAAAACTTTTTAAATAACATAGTAGAAGGCATAAGCACCATAATGAAATGTAAATCACTCCTAAGTGAAACTTTTTTTTTTACAAATCAGCATTCTCTAATGAGAAACTCGTCGACATAATAATGTTGTTCGCCTACTCGTAAACGTCATCAATCTTCACTAATTTCGTTGACATCACTGCGTCGTTACTGTTTACTCTTGACTAGGTACTTCCAAGACGTACATGCCTCTGACCATTACGACTTGATGGAGAGAATAAATGAAATTGTACACAGGGGAAAGAGCCATTCGATCTTTACCTTTTGTGTTTCACGTCGAGTCATTTATGGCTTACATTTTTTATGTCCCAGACTGCAATTCGTATTATTCCGTTTTCTTGGCTCGAGCAGAATTACGGCAACGTAAAATTTTTTTTTTTTACAGAAAACAATTCGGTTTTTATGTTGCGAAATTCGGGAACTTTCCGGGGCTTCGAGAAATTGAGTTATGCGCGTAAGCAGGATAGATGGAAAAAATGTTTTATTTTACGCCCGTGAATGTTTTGTGAAGCAACATTGGTTGCTTTTTTCGTCCTTGCTTTCTCAGTTGACGGCTGATATATGCTCATTTTCTTATGTTGCTGTTCCTTAGTTATGGGTTTTTATTCAGATTTCTTCATCTAAAATGTTATACATCCTATTTTGTTAAGGAAACCAGTGGGAGCTGTCAGGAATATATCTGAAAGTATTGATTTATTTCCATACACATTGAATTCTAAATTATAAAAGGCAGTCGAAAATGATACCTCTTCATCAAAGTAGTTTTTCTCAAGATTTTTTTTATTTCGAGAAATTCCATTTTCGTTTGAAAGTAGTTGTTTTGAAAGAGTTTTTTGTATCAGGTTGTATCTGAGGGAAACTTGTGCACCGTTTACACATTAATTAATGCATAAATACTGTATTTTGAATGTCAGTACGACAGAAAAAATTAATGTTTGAGCAAGAATATTGGGAAACCATACCAACCAAGTAAGAAACTATTTGGATACTTATTCCGTCGCGAATGTTTGTGAGGTGTCTCCTTCTACAGTTTGGAGACTTTTGAAGAGGAATACGTATCATCCATCCAAATATAAAATAGTACATCAATTAACTGAAGGCGACCCTAATTGAAGAACAGAATTCTGCGAAATCATGACGGAAACCATTGCAAGGCATCCTACCTATCTCCACAATATTTGTTTCAGTGACAAATGAACATTTTTTCAAACGGCAATGTTTACAGACAAAATTGCCGTTTTTGGAGTGACATCAACCCTCAAGTTTTCCGGAAAACACATACCCAATATCCAGAAAAAAATATCGTGTGGCAGGAATATTGAGAAACCATATTGTAAGACCTCTATTTATTGATCATAATTTAACAGTTGTATTTGAATATGCTGGAAACTACTATTGACCCTCTCATCATTGAAATCGTCGAGGCGAATCCTAATGAATTCTATTTGGATATTGTATTCCAACAAGATGGAGCACCACCACGTTACTCCAGACAAGTAAGAAACTATTTGGAAACTACTTTTGCCGGTCGTTGGATTGGCCATCGAGGTCCTACAGAATCGCCAACTCACTCGTCAGATTTGACACCTTTGGACTTTTTTTATGTGGCTATTTGATGCAAAAAGTGTACGAAACTGAACCTGCTTCAATATTGGATATACGGCAGAGAATAATAAATATTTGTTCATATGTCAAGAAGTTCAAGGCAACCATTTCATGCATCTAACCTCAAGCTTATTAGCTCATATTATGTAGTTAAATGTCAATTAGTAATGTGAATAAAAACTAGTAAAAGCAAATACTAGGGATTTCTTAAGTAGATGATACGTTTTGTGTGAATAAACATACTAGCACTTGCTAGGGGTAGTAAGTTCTAGAGTTTTCCCGGACGAGTAGTAAATGCTTAAAAAATGGTGTGAATAAAACTTTTGAAGTAGATTGTTCTATAGCATATGCTTCGATATTTTCAAGCCTAGACTTTTTCCTAGCATTTACTACCTGTCTGCTCAGTCCACAGTTTGTTAATGATCATGGCCGAGTTTATGCCTATTCGTCAACGTAAAATTTATTCTGTTCGCTCTGAAATTAACGAACGTTATTGTAAAGAACTGTTAAGGTTTAACAGTGAGAGTGTTGATTTCCTTGCGACACAGTTTCTTAAAGAAAGTTATACTCGTGGCGGTGGTATTTCCAAAAGATGTGAGTGTACATCGTACTACTGCTAACAAAACTATAAGGTACGTGATGAGTAGAGGAGTTGAACAATCACATAATGGGATACGGTTTCCAACTCTAGCTGAAGATATGACCGAGGATAAAGTTTTGTGGCAGAGACATTTTCGTTTGACGTCTGTAATTGGTGCCCTTGATTGTACTGAAATTGAGATACAAAAGCCTGGGCTGCACGGTGATGAGTATATTTGTAGAAAAGGATATCCTAGTATAAATGTCCAGGCAGCATGCAATGCATTGGAACAGTTTACAAGTATTAGTGCGAAGTGGCCCGGCAGTGTTCACGACGGCAGATTGTGATGGAATAGTCATGTCAGAAAAATCCTGTCACAGTATGATGGAACAGTTTGTCTTTTAGGAGATTCAGGATACGGTTCACCGCCGTGGTTGATTACACCGTTCAAGCCTCCACGAACGTGTCAAGAACGAGAGTTCAATCTAATCCATGCTAGAGAAAGGGTTATAATAGAAAGGTGGTTTGACCAATTAAAAAGGAAATTCCCAATCCTGGAAAACTGTGTTAGAGTTGCATTAAACAACATTCCACAAGTGGTAGTCAGTTGCGCTGTGCTACACAACATTGGCCAAACATCTGCTTAAAATCTGTTTTTCCGTTAATCAGTTGTCGCCCCCATACGAACGACAACTCTCAGAAGTTGAGAAACTTGTGCGAGCTAAGAACTAACGAGGTCTTACCTTTTAACGTGTAATTCCTAACCAATATGTCTTTATTGGTTGGTTTGAATCTTATTTCAACATAGTTGTTTTTTGTTGCAAAACAAAGTGGTTATTTTACTTGAATTGCCAATAAAAACTCTCATCTTTGGAACAATTTGAAGTTGCTCCACTAAAACTGGAACCCACTGTACATAAAAAAATTGTTGGTCGATTTTAAAATACAATCATTGTAAATTGCGCAGGTTGCTGAAGCCAGTAAGAAAGTTTGGACGTCAGGGTGCATAGAAATCGTCCGATCTTGGGCCGAAAGGAATCTCTATACGATCGCAGGGATAGCTCTAGGAGCCGCCTTGTCTCAACTCTTCGTCATTTATCTCGCCAAGACCCTCGAAGGCCAAATTGATCTGCAAAAATCGAGGTGGGCCAGTTGAAATTTAGGGTATATTTGTAAATATGAGGTCCAATCGTTCTGAATATTTCCATGTTCGTGTACCGTCTATATGTATGTATGTCGTTAACTTTAGCTTTTAGATATCTACTGTTTTTAAATTGATGAATAAATATTTGTATTTGTATATCTGTTTGTTTGCTTTGGGCTTGTATTTTTGTTTTTTGTATTTTTATAGGCAGGTTCAGGAGTATTTGTTGGGTTTTATGTATTGATACTAAAACATGATAAATTTTGGGTATTGAGGAAAATAAGCAGTTTTACAAATGTGTAGCAGAAATAGTTATTAACGTTACAAGGTAATTTTTTTGTGTTGAATCAAAATAACAGTATAGGATTACGAAAACTAAAAATTAATGAATTGTCGATCCTTTTATGAACTGAGAAGTCGATGTTACTTTTCTAAATCCATTAGAACCTTACTATATCTACCAATAGAAAGACAAGCATATATTTCTTTTCAAATTTCTCGCGCATATGAGGATGTTTAGAACACGTGTCCAATTTTTGAACAATATGGCCGCTTGTAGTCCCACAATGAGTATAAAGACATAGGTACTTCGGCTGTTTTTTCGTGTTTTGTTATCTTTGGAAGCTGTGAAAATAATTATGATGGCTGTTTTTAATAAAAGTGATTATTTACTAACATTGGAACGTGAAAACAAACATTGCTATGCGTTACAAAGATAAAATCGGAGTGATACAGTGCATGGATCCTTTTACTTTCACTTCAGAAGAAACGAACAGTTCTATAAAACTGATAGTTTCTATACAAATCAGCAGATGAAGGCCTACAAAAGT
>WOGN01005198.1:0-13415 GCA_015342105.1 Leptinotarsa texana | reverse complement strand
GAGTAATAATAAAATAAATCGTAAAAAAACGTAGAGTAATAATAAATTTGTCACACGTTAATACACTAATAATAATTCATTCTAAGAAATTAAAACAACAGCAAAAATATTCATAAATTGTACCATTACACGAAAATATTATTTTCATATGATTTAAATTCATTTGTGTGTAAGTAAGTTTGAGGAATATCTGATCTGCATAGGTTATCTCACTGTTTCTTGGATTAAAGCATTTGTTACTTGAGCAAGGAGCCATAGAAGAGCTATATTTTTCATTTAACCCTTCTTTTTCCCGAGATCCTAACTTTTTATAGAGATTTATAGATAGTTCAAGGTATCGACAAAAAATCGTGATCCCGAGAAAAATATCATATACGATGTTAGAAATAGAATATGTAACCAGCACTAGCTGAAGATTCTATTTCGACAAAATCTTATCAGATATCATAAACTGATTGTTTATTTGTGTAGTAATTGAAAATGTTGAATTTATGTTAATAAAATTATCAATTTTATTGCAACATGAACTTACCTCAATTTCGTATTTGGTTTGCGATGCTTCAAGGACATTTATCGAATTCATATATAAATCCACCTAATTGACATAAAATTATTTATGTACAATCTTGTAAAGTAAAAGAAAGCAAAAAAGAATAAAAAGCTCAAGCACAAAAAGCTAAATAGAATATTTCTTCCACTACTAAGTGACTAAAAATATATGATACTTTCTATATATGAATGAGTACAATAAAACCCCGGTTAACCGAAAACAAGGGGGGGTTGAGGGTTTAAAAGACATTTCGGATAACGAAACATCTGATAATATCCTAATAAAATGTGTATGTAGGAGCAATAGATTACAAATGATTTCTTTATATGACACTTTGTTTTTTATTTTGAAACAAGTATGCTAGTTACAATTTATTGTTTTCCAGTTACAAAACTCATATATTAAAACACTTGGTGATTCTTGTTTGTTTTTATTTAATGAATCATTTCGGTTCACCTGGATTTTAGATGGGTTTCGAATGACCCGAGAATCCCGAGATCGGTAATCTGAGGTTTTATTGTATGTTAAATGAATGTGTCCTACAAAAAAAGGCTGTAAAGTTTCAGAGGCTTTTCCTTTAGGAAAAATATAATTATGAATTGTTTTGTGTTATATGTTTGTTGTAGAATATTGAAATTTCTGTAGATCAAAAAAAAGTTACCCACCGCCATTTGTAGATTATCAGCTCTACCATCAGAATTTTGTAAGGTAACTTCCAATTCGTTTATTCTATTTTTTAATTGTTGTATATTTTGATTATATTTTTCTCTTTCTGATTTCATACTCGTTTCTCCTTCTTTCAATGATTCCAGCTTTTGTTGCATTAAAACCATTGTTTCATTTTGATTTCTAATTATTTCATCCCTATTTTGAACCTAAAAAATGTAGGAAACTTATAGATAAATACTTCGGTTTAAACTAGGACTGAAGTTTGAACTATAGAATTGACAAGTTTGAACATTCTGATCAAAGAGTATCTTTAGATTAACCTCTGACAACTGTTCGTTTATGTAAATGATGGGTTTAGTTGGGTTATGCATATTAGCTAAGCTGACGAGTAATTTGTTGATGTATAGGAATAGGTAAAAATTTGAAGAAATCAAATAAGTTTCCTTGATGTTTTGTATTACAGTTTATTCAATTTTTCAGTTAGTGTATTTTCTAGTAAATATGTATTATGCTTGATAAATTAGTTGGTAGAGAGCGATTGATAATTTTCATTCACCATGATAAATTGAATTAATATAGCAGTGGTAAGTAAAAAAAACAATTTGCTACATAAAATGTGAAATATCACATTTAAAAATCAGCTTAAGTTGTCTGAAACTATTTATTAAGAAAGTTATCGATATAATAAAATACATTTGAAATGAAAAATGATTTTAATTTGCTCCTGAAACCAACTAGGCTTGACACATTCTGCATTTCTATCAGCAGGTCATTGTAAAGTTAAAGTCTTGCATGATCAGGAGATTTTTGTAAGTGATGTATTTGTATTTTTTTGTAATTATTTTTATTACTTTAAATTAAGTTTATATAGATGCGTTGTGAAGATTCATGATAATTCAATTGGTACGTTAGACGAATATTTCTTTTTTGATCAAGAAAAGCTCTATCGTTAGAATTAGCCAGGCGATATACCAAAATATAGATGATAAAAACGGGGATGTATACAGTTATCAATACGATTTCTTTCAAGCAGGACGTGAAGTTATTTATAGCAAAGTATTATTGTTTTTTGACAATAGTTGATGTTTTTTGACAATATGGATTGTAATGGAGTATAGCGTCCCAGAAATTGCATTCATAACTAAATGATATATCATTAATTAAACTTGACAAATGATTTAGAGCCCTGTAAAAATGATCGTATCCACATAAGCATTCTGTCCCATAATTTTAAAGTTTATATTTTAACCTAAATTTAATAAAAAATATGTATTATGAATTTTTCCTTTTCCATTTTGTCACTTATAAGCTGAATGAAGCCGTCGACTTTAATTAAGGACTAAAATTGGATTTTTTTTTATCGGATCGTCTTTTCTGAAATATTTAATAAGACGCTCATTAGGGAAATAGATGTAAAGTTCAATATCAAAGTTTGCTCATTTTTTTGAAAAAATCCAGAATTTGACCCAATTCCACTGACTCCTCAATAATGCGAGCCTGCATTTGTGAAACTTCACTAAAACCTTGTTTTGTGAGGAATATTGAAATTTCATCCAATCCAGTTGACTTTTGTTTCTCAGTTTCAATATTATTCCCTCAATTTCATGTTCAATGAACATCTAGAAAATTTTATCAATAAAATTCGATTGCAGAACTATTAGCAAACACTAGACTATCAGTCTTGGAACAGGCACTGCAGATAAAAATAATGAACTTCTTTCGATAAAACTGTTGAAAAATATACTTTGAAAATTATAAATAAAAGTTTGAAACAAAAGAAAGAACTAGACTACTTATTGACAAAACAATCTGCAATTCTGTCACTATTCATGAATTCCCCAGAAAATATTAAGTTCTATACAATGAATATAACAGTTATAATCAGAACCTATGAAACACTGAAGAGCTGCTTGAGGTTTGAATTTAGTTTAAACTCTAGTTCAAACCGAATATATAAAAGTGATCCTTACTACAACAGATAAAATAATTATTTTGAATTAATTCAGCCTCACCAGTTCCATCAACTTATTGATATTCATGTTGTCCTTAATATCACCATTACTATCTGCCTCAACGTGTTCTAATTCATAAATTTTACTTTTCAAGCATTCAATATTCTGGCAAAATTCTTCTTTTTCACGTCTCAGGTCTAGTTCAGTTTCTTTTAGGGATTGCAGTTCTTGCTGCATCATATTCAAAGTATCATTCTGGGATTTGATTATATTATCTCTATGTTCCAACTGAAAAGTTTGAGAATTAATAAAGAATATATGATAATATACATATCCTTTTCCTATGAGTACATACCAAATCAAGTTGGATATCTTGTTCCAATTGTTCTGGGTCAATGAGATCCGTTTGCACCTACAGAAAGAGGTACTCAAAATAAACTACATATTTTATCTATTTATACGTTCTGTCTATATTTAGAACCAGATGGCATAGGCAAAAGAAGTAAATTACCTCCTAATAAATAATCTATTATAAAAAACAGATTAATATATTCATGAAAAAGTATTGTTATAGAATAGATACACAATACATGGATTAATAAATTTATTAAGTTTTGTTTGGGATATTTGCAACCCTAAACAATTCTAGAAACAAAATCATTAAAGCTATATTAAATACAAAAACCAAATTTTTTATTTTTGAGAAGGAAAATAATTCATATCGTTAATGTGATAAGAATATACCAATACATTCAAAAATGATCAATTTTCTTGAATGAATATCGAATGTACGATAAATTCACATGGATAACTGTGAAGAAACCTAAAAAATACATATCAATGTTGACGGAAGCGAGGGGAGGGGGGCAAAATTTGCTTACTTTCGCTGACAAGGAGAAGTGGCGATAAAAATGACTACAATTGGACTTAAATAATAATCAAATAACCCCTAATCTATATCTGAAACAGTGAGCTGATTTACAAAGTGGAAGAACTTTCTGTTTTAATAATCTCTTGCTGAATGGGGATTGAACTTTTATTTTCTGAAAAAAAAATTACTCATTAGAATGAGCTTTCATTGTTATTATTTTATCTACCCACTTTTTTATAGGGTAGTTCGGATTTTCAATCTATATCTTTAACGAACAAAATTTTGAAAAAAGTTTTTGGGGAGTTTCTAAAAAGTTTCAAATAAATAATTGTCAGCGTATTCTATCTAAGGATTCTTTAATTCAATCACGATTCCATGATAGAGTATTCGAACATTTCTATAAAACTTCAATTCTGTTAAACGAATTAGAAGTAAATTCCTTTTAAATTGATGACTACCTATACCCGAGTATTTTATATAACTCCTACAAACATATTCAATTCATCAATTTCAATTTTCCTGAATGCTTTCCTGCTTTTTTATCAATATTAATTTAACGTATTTTGTTTTTGAAAATTGCTCTCAGTAGATTAGAATCAAAAGATTCTTTTAAATTTTCTAAATGGATGGATCATCACCATGTATGTGAATTTTACTCGTGGATTTCATATACAAAAGTCGTTAATGTACATATTCAAAAAAGTGCACTTTATACTGTCCTTTGTGGAACGTCAAATTTCAATCCTTTTGATTCACTGAAAATCTTGTTGATATTCGCCATGTTGAAACTTACATTTGAGATCTTTTTTAATAACTCCATTATTTTTTCGCGAAATCCACAGTTTTCTAATTTTCCAAGAAGTAGTTCGGGTGATATCGTGTCGGGTACTTAAGATAAGTCATAAATATACTTACAGTGGGTATATTTTTATACAAACAATCATAAATAATTTTTATAAAAATGGCAATGGAATCCTGAACTGACTTTTTCTTTCAGAAACCAAATTGTTCATTTGATATATTACATTTTTACAGGAATATATGTATTAAAATCGAGAAAGGTTAATGCAGTCAAGCTGCTGGAAAATAGTTCCATGAAAATCAAAAGATAAAAGCCGGTGGCTCTTTAATTGAAATCAATATGGGAGTCTCCATATCAGTTCTCACTGTGATTAATGAACAGTACAGCTTTCGTCGGAATAAATCAATAAAAAATACACCCTATACAATATAATATCAATCGGTTTTGAAGAAACACAAGCTGGTGTTTGATTCATCCTGTGATCCTTTCTAATTTGCAGCTCATACGAAATTTCTGTTATTCAGAAAATTCACCAAAATAAAATATACTACCGAAAGTGGGGGCCGAATTTTGTTTCTTCCATATCATTGAAAATGGATTTTTTTATTATTGGTTTCCGGAATATGCAAATTTTCATCTCAGGCCTTTAGTATGTATGAGCTTCAAATTAGAATGAGAGATAAATCCATTTACAGGAAAAGGTCAACATTAGCTTACTCTTCTTAAACACTGATACGAATTGTTTATTATTGATCGACTCCTGCAAGATGTTATATGTCAGAATTTAATAAAATTTCAAATTTCAAGTCGTAAATTGGATGCAACAAGTCGCCCCAGAGCGCCAATTAATTTTTATTGGTGTTTTTATTGTTTTATATTTTTATCGTTGTTTTATAAATAATTATTCACAATGCAACATATGTTTAACCTTTGAATCTGATCATTGTGGATACATTTACCTAAATTATAAATGAAATATACGTTTCATTATATAAAACTTCTTCTACACTACTCGCGAAGTTATCTCGACGAAGTTGATTGCAGTCCAAAGTACGTGTTAATAGTGTTGGGGACTCTTCAACTTCATAAAATTGAACTACAATAACCTGTTTCAAAGCTTATGTAAAATAGTATGGATTCGGATTCCTTACCTCTGTGTTATCTGCAAATCCCACTCTAGAACGTCCTCTGCAGATTTTACATACCTGAAAAACTAATATTTAAGGAATATTCCAGAAATTTCAGGACATATTACCTTCGTCTTTTCTTGAGCTTCTTTCAATTTATTTTCAAATTCTTCAATCATATTTTTCAATGTGTTAATTTTTTGAACATTTTTCTACAAAAATAAAATGTGCATCAGAACCATTTGGATTCAATGTAAACAATAATCTATTAACGTTTTAGATATCCGAATTCTATTTAATCCCTTTATCAAAAATTGAAAACATGGCTTGAAACAGAATTCATAATACACTGATTAAATAGAAAATTGAAATGAATACTTACATTTTCTTCGTCTTCTTGCAGTTGCTTTGTTTTCTGCAAAGTACCTTGAAGTTCATCTATTGTTCTAGTCAGTTTACCAATTTCGTCTTGTGTAACCTGGATTATATTACATTATACATTCAGAAAGAAGCAGGTGATAGTTACAAATGAAAAAAAAATATAATACATTCAAAAATAAAAAAAAATTGAAAGAACAGAAACTGGTTTGGAACAGGAAAACGGATATGATTGTATTTAAGGAAAATCCTAAAAATATGTTCAATTATAATATTGGCTGATGAACATAAAAAATTTTATGAACTAATTATGTCGATCACGATGTACAAGAATTGGTGAATAATGAATTATTAATTATTATCTGTAGGAAATAATAATGGTTTTTATTTATTTTCTAAGACTTACTGTTATCATAAGACATATTCGCTTCTTCTGATCATCCACCGTACTTAGTAAATTTCGATTCTAAAAAATTGTTTAGTATATTTGTCAGATGTGTGATGGGTGTTTCTCATTTTTTTACCTCTTCATTCATTTGACACAATTCATTCATTAGCTTTTTGTTTTCTTTCGAAAGACTTTCCACCTTTTTAATGCAATTATCCTGGAAATACATTTCTGACATGGAATTTCAATGGATGGTATACTAAATATTACCTCTGCATTTATAAAATTATTAATGTCTTCCTTCAATTTCGTCATTTCAATCTCAAGGAGTCTCTGAATATTAAACGTGTGTTTTAAACCATACATGAATAATTATTTCCGGATTACCTTACTTTATCTGTAGTATACTTGAGAACTTTCTCCTTCAAATTTTCCGTTTCATTTCTGAAGTTTTTGTTTTCTACCAATAATTTTTCGTTTTCCTCTTGGATACATTTGCATTTTCTCTCAAAGATTTTACATTTTTCTTTAAGTTGTGACCTATCCTTAATCTACATAGCAAAATATATTCAAACTATTTTTAAATGTCCAGAAAACTTTTATACAACCTACAAATTCCTTAAATTGTTTTTCCAAATCCATAATTTGAATTTTCTCTTCTTTTACGTTCACTTCCAAAATATGTTTTTCTTTTTCTAAATTGACTAACTAAAAGTTGAAAATAAGATGTATTTTGGTTTTGTAAATCTTTAAAATGAAATACCTTTGATCCGAGAGTTTCTTTCTGACTTCCAAGGCAAAAACATTTCTGCAAAAATTATGAATAAAGAGAAAAGAAGCTTAGGAAATAACATTGAAGTAGAGAAACTGTCCTTAGGTCAAGTGAATGAAATAAATCTATATATGTACCTATAATTTTAAAATATTTGAACGAAACTCAAAGGTATCAAATACATTTTATTTTGAATGTCATATACAATAAATACAAGTTATACAAAGGATTTTACAAAAATGACTGCCCTTGCCATTCAGAGTCCTTCAAATTATACTTATTAGTGTTGACGGAAAACTGGTTTCTTTTTCAACTTTTCCAAACATTGATTATTGTTTTTCTTCAGTTGCAGTAATAAGTCTTGAAATTTAATGACATCTCTGATTTTTGTAAATACGTTTTCAGCAGTAATATCACACTAGACAACATAAAATCTTAATTTTTATTTCAAAAATGCAATTTGTGGTCTTACAACAGATCGAGTTCTCTCTTCCAAGAATTTCAAGCCATTGTCGACAATATACAGCCTCTCAACCAAAACTTTTACAAGACCGAGTAATTCTTTCAATTGCTTTTGTTTTATTTCAATCAATTCATTCAATTGAATAATTTCATACTCCATAAAACCATACAGATTATCTTTTGTTATTTTTGAAAAATTGCCCAAATCCTCAAAAATTTTTTCTCTATCCTTGGTATCTTTTGGCATAGATTTCTGCAGATTATGTTGCAAATTTTCTACTGAAACTTGAACATTGTACTTCAGCAGTTCTAGTTCATTCGCCTAGAAACGATTGGTCAGGTATCAAACATAAAAAATATGATAACTCATTTATATTTGATACAAAATGCTTACCAAAAATAATGATTTTTCAAGTAGTTTTTGCTCTTCAGTTCTCAATTCTCGATTTTCCTAAAAGGAATGTTCCACGATTTCTTTCTTTTATTAACAACATTAGTTACTTCTTTCAAGAATTAAAAACAATACAAATCAACGTTGAGCTTTATTAACCTCTAAGTTATCAACATACATTTTAACAGGTATATGATTAGGTATCGATATATTGGTTTTCTTCAACCTAGATTCAAAATCAGTGGTTTTCTTAACATCACAGGTACTATCAATAAAAGTATTACATCTGTTCATACTGTAATTTGTTAGCTTGGATCGATCTTTAACAGGGCGTAGTAGCTTCTTGAAGTCGATCAAATCATTTTCAGATTTACAAAGATGCAGAGACTTTTCATTCTGAACGGTGCCTTTGAACCTAGTCGTCAAAGCTATTTTTTCGGTATCTTCATTTTTAAATTTATGTTTGCATTTTGAACAATTAGGTGCATGCTCTGCAAAAGTATTATCAATTTTTTTATCTTTTCGTAGATCGCAATCCTGACGCAAATATATTAGAGTAGATTTTCCCGATTGAACAATTTTCTTAGTATGGTTGACAACCAAAATTTGTTCTGTGCCAATAGTTTTTCGATGGATATCGGTTGGACTGACTTTTGAAGGTTTATCAGGACAGGAGACCTATGGACAAGGAAAAGGTGGCAGATTGGATTTATATTTTGTTCATCAATCACTTTCAATTATTGAATACATAAGTTATAATTTAAAAAAATACAGAGTTACTTATAGAACACTTTCATCGGACATTTCTCAGGAATTGTTCTGTCTGTAATATTGATATTCCACCTTTTTGAAATTGTTGTAACTGTTGATATTTCTTATTCAGTGAACTTACTGAACAGAATACAGAGCGTTTTTTTAGCTGATACCACTATTGTTACCTTGGAAATGTAGGTCCTACAAGGACAATCAAAAGGAACGAAAGTTGTTTTTTTAGAAATGCAACATAATGGTATTCTCAGATCGATAAAATCATCAACCATTACTGAGATATTTGCAAAAAACTGAAAAACACAGATTTCACTTTTTTGCTCTACCACCTTCATTTTCAATAATATCAAAAAATGACACAGGAACTTTTTGCTTCATTAATGTTTTTCATAATTTGGTTAAACCTATTTTTCAATGCGACGTTTTGTTCATTGAAATCCATCATCAATATAATGTTTTTTTAATACGAACCTGTATATTTTTTATATATTTTGGTAGTCATTGTAATTACAAACTTATCGGTATATTACAACATATATATTTCTCGACGTTTTTCCCAAAAACACATCATCAATATTCTATTTATTAAGAGCTCGATTTTCCAAATATTACTGAAATCCAAACAAAGTTCTCCTGTTGGGTGATGTCATTCTTTGAGAGCCTGAATGTTCAGTGAAAGCCAAATAATAGATTTCTATCAGGGTTGTCTTAATAGAGAGATACCAAAATCTCTGTATCAATATTTCTGTTCAGAAAATGAATATGTCAACAAGAATTAACTAATAAAAATACTGTATCAAAAAAGTCATAGACGATATTCAGGAGAAACATGATAAGCGATAATGTCTTTTTTTGAAGTAAACCATAAAATAAATGTGAGTGTCAAGTAAAAACACAAAATAAAACAGTTATTCAATTTCGTGTGCAATTTCAAGAGAAACACATAAATTTTTTGACGAAAAAGTGTATATGCTTTTTGTTTATTCAAGATGTTTGAGAAATGCTACCAGATCACTGGCAATGTATCAGGAATTGTATCCTGAACTACGACAACCTGAACATAGATATTTTCAATGTATAGTTTAAAAAATTATGGATCCTTTGAAAAACCCTCCAAAAGAAAATGTACGGTTACTGAATATGGTTGTGATTATGAAATCGGCGTTTTAGGTGAGTTCAAAAAATATTCACAATAATGATAAAGTAGCATTCATTTGATTTAGGATTTGTATTGAAAGAAAAACTGAGAACAAGGAAGTATCTCTGAAAGAAATTATTGCTCATAATTCGGCCGTATCCTATACGTGTGTTTGGAACATTTTTAAGAAAAATAAATTCAAGCCTTATCGTGTCAGAAAAGTCCATCATTTGCGTTTGACGAACTTCAACAGGAGAAAAGTTTTTTTTGTAGATGGTTCATTACAAAATTTTGCCAAAATAATGAAATTTGAAAAAAAAATTATGGTGTGATGAAAGTATTTATCAATAACGGATGGTTCAACAGGAATATACATTATCACTTGTGACAAGAAAATGAATATTTACATAGAGTTACCAATTTTCAAGAGAGATATGGTGTTAATGTATAACTCGGTGTTCTTGATAATAAAATTATTGGCCCCCACTTTTTTTAAACATCTCCGACTGGAGAATTATACTTGAACTTCTTTAAACTCCAATTGAGTTTCTAGAAGATTTGCCACTTAGCCTAATATGAGAATATGAGTATTTCCAACACGATGGAATCCATCACATTCCAGGAGAATGTGCAGAAATTTTCTCAATACAACTATGCTAGGATGATTCATAGGATATTATGGTTCTATTGAATAGCCACCACGTTCACCGGACCTTACTCTTCTAGATTTTTTGTTATAGGGATTCACAAAAAAATAAAGAATTCAAAACAAATTTTCAAAATATTGAGAAATTGACAGATTCAATCAGGAGAGTATGCACTCCACCGATATTAGAGAACTGCAACAAGCACACTATTTCTAGAGCAAGTATTTGTTTAAGAAATGATGGACGACAATTTGGATATTTAATGCGATATCACGTGAGACGATAACTTAAAATTATGATGTTCATTTTCTACGATTTATTATTTTATCACATTCTCTTTCGCAAAAGTTTTCTTTTTCAATGTGGTGTATTACGATACATTTAACTATGTGCTTGCAACGATATTTACAAATTTGATTTAAAAAATATTTTGATGGGTCGAACCAGATCATGAAAAACATAAAATGAAGTAAAAAGTTTCTCTGTCATTTTTGATATTATCAAAATGGAGGCGGTAGAGCAAAAAACAAAATCTGTCATTTCCAGTTTTTTGCAAATATCTCAGAAACGACTGGTGATTTCGTCAATCTGACAATACCATTATCTTGCATCCCCAAAAAGGCAACTTTTGTTCCATTTAGCCGTTCTTGTTGGACCTACCGTTTCTAAGATTGCAATAGTGGTATCGCTAAAAATGGCCTGTATATATTTTAAAGATTTCAGTTCAAAGTAAACCCAAGATTACTGAGCATTCTTTACACCATGTAAAGACAAAAAATATGATATTGTCAATTAAATGGAGGATAGCTGACAAATTGAATATTTTTTGTTTAAATATGATATTGTTTCTTTATTTTGTTTTTCGCCAAAATCCTCTGAAAGATGCTTTTAGTTGGATATATTTCTTTTATTATTTGAGAAAAGTCATGAAAAAGGCTTACAAAATATTACATCTAAGTGATCTATATCTCGTTGGAATATTCTGTATCGTTAAACTGTGTGTATGTATCACTAAAAATTTTGAAACTTTATCAAGTTTTAAAATACCTGCTGTTTTAGCTGTTTTATTTCCTTCCTCAATTCCCTGATTATATCATCTTTGAAAGCTATTTGTTTATCAGCTTGTATACACCTATCTTCCAATTCTTGACAATCCCTCTTCAGTTTCAGTATTGTGTCATGTTTGGAAGCAACCTCTTCTGTCAAAGCTTGTCTCATGTCAACCATGTTCTAAAAAATCAAGGAATTAGGTTAACGTTATTAATACTTAATTTCCATATTACCTAACCCGCTCAATTACAGTTTGAATTGAATTTTGCTTCAACATTTCTCAATCTAAACCAATGCACAATATGTAACATAGTTAGTTTTTGATAAAAATTCTCACTTGATCATTTAATCATTTTACTGTTCATATTGTAATTTTAAATTTAAAAAATATATCGAGAGTAGAAAACACTATTTCTTACCACCTTTGTACCAATTTCATTTATCAAGAGTATAAGTCTTTAGAAAGATATTTTGGCAATTCACTAGAAACCTCGTGAATCACTTTTTGGGATGAAATTGGAACACGATCAAAAATCGAAGTATTTCTGTATTTATTCATAGTCCAGAAACATGTTTTCTGTTGAAAATTTTTAATCGGAAAACGAATTTTTATAGAACTTTTCAATTTCATTTCAAATATTTTGAAAGCATAATTTGCTTCTGGAATATGTCGCTGGTGTTCTTTGTCCTCCGAAGATTTCTGACTACAAATGGTCAAATAGATAATTGAACTATGCATTATAAAATTCCCTGAAAAAACTGGCAACTCTTATTTATGCAAAATATTCCTTTGTCGAATTTATGTCGTATTCAGCTACTTACAGTTTTCCAAAACAAGCACTTTCTCCAAGCACCAGAACTACAATACTTTTCTTGATGAGTTTCAATAAACAAAATGGCATCTTCAAAATAGTTTTCATAATTTTTGGAAGTATAAAGATGGAGAAGAGAAAGCCTTCGGCTTTCTACTTCTCCATCAAAATTGGGAAAAAGTAATTGTTTTGGATTGATTTTAAGCTAGAGGTTCCAGTTTTACCTTTTACTAATCCTACAATTTTAGTTTTTATCAAATCATTGTCAATGAAATAATTTGATACTTGATTCACTATGAATTAACGATTTCAGTGCAAAAATGTCTATATATTTTCAAATAAAAAAGTTATAGGTATGGTAATAGCGTCCGTACACTAGCCACATTTTGCGGTCGGATCGACCACACAATTGCACTCGCGTTCCAGCGAACTTAAGCCGCCCATAAGAAATACTGTACTACACGTACACGGGCGTTCACAAAAGTCAAAACGGGCGTTCACAAAAGTCAAAACAGACGTCTGCAAGCTGCTGATCTCCGCCGAGATGTCATCGCGACATCCGCCATACACTAACCACAAACTTGCAGTTGTACCCAACCGCGTACACTGTGGTGTACTTTTTCTCATATTGGTCTCAC
>WOGN01005197.1:0-13117 GCA_015342105.1 Leptinotarsa texana | reverse complement strand
CTTTTTTTCCCTAAAGCGATCTAAAAAAAATTATTGCCATTTTTAAAAATATCCCTAGACTTTTCCGATGTTCTCCATTGAGCTTTTTAGGATGTTGGATGATGTCGGTATCGATTCAGTGTCCTCTTTGGCTGAAACCACACTTTATTTTGCGTGGGCTTTTTCTTGTCTCTTTTGACAAATTGCCGCGACATCAGTTAGTTTCCTTGTCATAATTATGCTCTCCGTATTTTCACGATCATCGGATTCAGGATTAAAATGCAATTTCCTAAAGACGGTGGTTTTCTTGGTAGCATTTTGCGTACCAGGAAAAGTTCAAATCGCAATATTCTTGGAAGAACCACATCAGTGTACAGAAAAATTAGTTTTGTTTTTACGGGCGATTGTCAACATGATTGGAATAATCTAGATAAAAAATTGGATATGACAGATATTGATCAGTACTTTTGTTTTTTCATTTGTAGAATAGTAGAAAGTAATATCCAACAAATGTATTGCATTTCACTTGCGGTACGATGTTTTTTACGGATACAGTTATAATGAAAATAATAGAATGAAAATTTTAACCTTTATTGTGGTTTCATTAATACACACAATATAACTTTTTATTTTGTGTTTTTAGTGTTAAACAGACCCTCGCGATTGACAACCCTCAGAAGGAGAAACTAGTGCTAACTAAGTATATCAGTGATATCAGAAATAATCATCTTATATTGACACAACCGTGATAGCAAAATTGTTTGTTGAACATTTCTCTAATGCCGCTCAAATTGGAACGTCAAACCACTTTGAACAGAGTGTCATCCTTTCTTGTACGCTAGCTAAAAAATCAATTTAAAATATTCAAATAACGAGAACCTTATCTATTTGAAATGAAGACTGATCGACTGGTTTGGATAAAATCTCTATTATGAAAATTTTAAATTTATTTCCCTTTATTCATTTACACACAAAAGGAATTCAAATAAAATCATAATTAAGGCAAATTTCACTACTCTGCTCGTTATTCAAATTGATAGAAAAGATCAGTTGAAAAGAAAATCCATATTTTCGACTTCTCAGTGCGGATTGTTAAAAAGATATCCATTGAAACAGCTTCCTACTACTTCCTTGATAATATTTACAGGAAAATACACAATAATAACTGTGTCCTCTGATCTATTGAAGATTTTCGATACGGTGTGTGTAGAATTTGTTGTGTTAAAAATAGGAAATGGTAATTTTTCATTTGACATCATAAATTGAATCAGAGCTCACATGTCGGGAGGAACTATAAATGCATTTTTTTAATAAACAATCAAGTCCTTACTTTTTTTGTTATATGTTAACGAAATTCCTTAATATGTAACAGAAAGTCATGTCACAACCGTTAATCAACTTGTTCCCAACCCGAAAACTTTATCGTTGACGTTAGCTCCGGCGAGAAATGAACCGATGCTCAAAACTTTAAAATCGGTTGTTGCGAAATCAAAAAAGGCTACCTAGGACGTGGTCGAAATTGGTGATATAAAAAGTCTACAGAAGTCAAGTTTCTGTGAATCTATGTTGATACCATCCTGAATTGAGAAAACAAATCATCCCAGTGTGTGAAATCTAAAGAAACCCTCTTAAGTGACGTCCAGCTTGGATGAA
Organism: Leptinotarsa texana; assembly: GCA_015342105.1. NCBI lineage: Eukaryota > Metazoa > Arthropoda > Insecta > Coleoptera > Chrysomelidae > Leptinotarsa > Leptinotarsa texana. The sequence goes on along the minus strand of WOGN01005197.1, from coordinate 11,485 downwards.
GCTAGCCTGAATAATATATGTTATGCAATGTTACAATGTTTTCCTACCATCCTAACCTGAACATAATTATTTGGGGAAAGGCAGGAAATTCTAGCTGAATTTTCGTAGCTCAAAAAAGGATAGTGAAGTGCCGGATGTATATTGAGCTTGATCTTCGGCTGGTCACCTAGGGGATGTAACAAAAGAATATCATCTTTCGCAACCGCGCGAACTTGGTGGGTAATCATGAGTTCTATAAAGTTCACTATTTCTAATATCATCATCATCAATAGAATTTATTGAATTGTTTTGTTCTGAAATACAGCCCTTGCTACTCATTACTGCGAATTTAACAATATTTTGCATATGTGCTTACTGCCTAATAAAAATAATCAGGATTAGATAATTTAGGAAACACTTGCTACATGAATAGCATTTTACAAGTGTTGTTCATGACGAAGAATTTTAAGAACGAGGAATCATCTCTCCCACCAAGCGATTTCCTGGAGTCCTCTAGATACTCGTTACGACAACAGGAGGATTGCTCCGAATTCTTGAGGTTCTTGTTGAATACTTTTCATGATCAAAAAATAAGAGTATGAATACTCCTGACCACTCTGGATTGAATGATTCCTTAAAGTCTATCTCGTCTTGTGTTTCTGTGTTTGTAAATATTTTGCTAGAAAAATCCTCACTTGGTTACTTTGTAGTAATTGTTCAAGAGGTAGCAAAAACCAATATAATTTTCTGGTACTTGAACTAGCGTTTCTCAATATAACTGATAACCAGTCCATACAAAGCTTATTGTTGAATTATTTGGAAATGGAACTTTCAACGGATGATGATCAACTGTATTGCCAAACATGCTCCAAACTGATGATCTTCAAACATGACTCAATCTCTGGTGACAGCACCAAACTCCTACAAAGGCAGTCATGGTTCATTGTGGTTCTGGCGTTGAATCTAGCCATTATTACACATTGGTCAAAGACGAAACATACTGGTTTAAATTTGACGATAGTCGTGTAACTAAGTGTTCTGGTGATATCTTGAATTTATTGGAGCCTCTGGAGACACCCCACATTTTGTTTTATAAGAGGGAAGACATTGGTAGATCAAGATCTTCAGATGATGTGGTGCTGCAGGTTTGTCCGGGTTTTCCTGCTGCTGGAAAAGCAAATGCGCCACTGGAAATAAATGAAGTCAGTTCGGAGCGCCAATTAATTTTTGTTGTTTCATGATTTCACGATTTGTATTACTTTCTTTTTTAACTCCAATAAAATATTTCATACTTCGAGAAATACATAGAATCACGTGAATCGTCTTGGACAAGTATAATCCCAACAATTTGGGCGATCGCCCATTTCTGTTCATATTCAGTATTTATTTGTTCTGTGCAGTCCGTCCTTCACTATTTTTTTGGTGTTGAAGCAGCTGAATTTTTTCGATTTCTGTCTCCAGTTCTCTTCTACGGGTCATCACTCAACTTGTCCTTTTAGTAGTGCAGCTATTAGTGTTATGCAAGATCTGTGAAAAAAAGATGTGCTGTACAAATTAAAGGCAGGCATCGAAAGTAAGCAGTGCATAATTTACGTAATAGAAATAATTATTGGTAACAAAGTCACCTTGCTGAGTATGTAGGTAAAAACAGGCGCCGACTTGGTCTGCGGACCTAACCGGGTTCGCTGGGAGAGGGTCAACTGCACGTGACACCTAGATTTTTGGGAGAGGGCAGCTTTGGTTTCATTTGTTATATTCGTTGTTATGGTTGCAATTACAAAAATTGTGAACGAATTGATTGCATAAAAATTTATTGCATATCTATCGTATCAAAATTTCGAATGTCAAAATTTTTCTCGGGTTTTCAAGCTTTCACAACCTCAATGAAGGACAAACTGAAAAGTTTACCCCGAAAAGTTATTGCGTAATATAAACCACTGAAGAGTTCAGGTAGTCAGTAACTCGTCTACAAATTAAATAATCAATAGATTTTGGTTTTATTTATTTTTCAGTTTGTGTAAGGTTGAACACCCCCGTCAAAAACAGCAAATCTTTCACAACATCGAATCTTTCACAAAAAATGTTTTTCAACAGATTTCGAGATTTCTGAAAAAATGTTTGTTAAACTTACTCGTCTGTGATATCTATCTATTGTCAAACTTTTGTATGTCATCAGTTGAAAATTAATGTTTTTCAATTCTTCATTTTGAAATATATCAAAATGATTCTTCATTTTGATATAACGTTGACAATATTCAGGTTATACCTTTTGTCTAAGATAAAGAAAGCCAACATGGTGAAATTGAAAACCATAAGAGATACAATGTTGATTAAAGAATAGAAAAGTTTTCCATTTCAAGGATCATTTAAACAACGTTTAAAAATTTAAAAAATTACTATTAGTTCCGGAGATATTGGATTGAAACGATAATTTGACGATTTCGTTTCAATTTTTGTTTGAAGGTGGTTGACAATGTTTTGTGGTGCATTTCTTTAGTTGGAACTTCCATTTTCTAATATGATATAAATTGATTTTAAATCTCTGGAAGAATCTATAAAACAATAAAATTTTCAGCTGAAAAATAACAATTATATTGAGCAAAATAATTAAATTACAATGAAATAAAATGAAGGCAACAATCAAAAAATTTAACTAATAACACCTGCTGAAAATGAAAAATCATTAACAAGAGATGAAAATTAAAAATTAAAAGATTTCAAGCCAAGTTACTTCACGACGTTTCCATTGTTTGTATCCACAATCGCCTTCGGGTGATGACTGGCAGTTATTGTTTTAAGAGTGACAGTACTTTTGTTATTTTCAAAACAATGAATCAATGGATTTTACGTTGCTTCTTGATAGCAAAAAATACCGTTGAAGCGAAGCAATAGTGGAAAAAGTGTTATAAGGACTTCGCTCTATCAAAAACAACAATTAATTGATGGTTTGCAGAACGTCCAAATGAGTCAGTTACACCAGAAAACATAAAAAAATCCTCAAAACCGTTTTGAATGATCGAAAAGTGAAGTTACGTGAGTCACATAGCAATAGTGGAATAAGCTAAAAAAACTGCCTGTATAATTGATTGATAATAATCATAATATTTATGTGAAATTGTCTACTGTACCTACTGAATACAATACTCACTTTTTCGCAATATCGTATATCTGACAAAGACTAGACGTCGAATGTCTGAACACCTAGAAAATAAAAATATTGATTCGCAAATGAATATTTGGATGCATTCAAATCTGACGTCGCGACGATCAGTACTTAGTTGTTGATAAACACATATGACACAGTCAATGAAAAAGAATATAATACTGTAGTTCAGAAGTTAGGATCTATGTGAAAGCTGAGAGAAATCTCACTGTTGTACTTTCTGAAGTGATGTGAAAGCACAATCCGTGTTAGGAGTCACACGTTGAAACGTAAGACCTCGTTAGTCCTTAGCTCGCACAAGTTTCGACTTCTGAGGGTTGTCGTTCGTAAGGGTGCGACATTGTAAAGATATCAAAAAAATTTATTGGCTTTATATTGCATGAGCCTTTGGCTAGGAAAAAGCTGTGTTCAAAGCGGGTGCCGCGCGAGCTCACTATTGACCAAAAAACGACAAATTATTGACGATTCTGAGAAGTGTTGGCCATGTTTAAACATAACAAACCGGAATTTTTGCGTCGATATATAACAATGGGTGAAACATAGATCTATTACTTCACTCCGGCAACCAAACGATCATCATCTGGGTGGAGAGCAACTGGTGAACCTCGTCCAAAGCGTCCGAAAGCGCAACAATCAGCTGGAAAGGTTATAGCCTCGGTATTTTGGGATGTTCCCTTGAGAAGGGAACAGTGAATATTATTTAGCGTTATTGGAGCATTTGAAGGCCGAATATGCAAAGAAGCGACCGTATATGGCAAAGAAAACATAGATTAGGTTTTTTCAAGACGGTATAGCAAAGTATCTCTACAGGTAAAATTAATACTTTCTACGTATAAAATATGTCATTAAGAAAATAGGCATTCACGACCGCACTAACGATTAGAGAAAACAAAATCCAGGCTATTGGACCGTGGTCAAAAAGAACTTGTAGTACCAAACGTTTCGTCTACCACTGCGACAGACATCTTCATTGGTGTATGCGTTGACTGCGAGGCCGAAGTCGCGAAACCCATAACTCGGACTTTGTTCTTTCTGATAGTGATACTAGTTGGAGTTATGATAAATAGATATACGAACTTTTTACCGGTAAGGTACATGCGTACGTGTTTTGTTGAATAAAATAATTTTATCTAGAATGTAAATTACATTTTTAATACTATTTAGCAAATAAGTATCCCCTTGCCTCACTTTTATCATGAGACTCTGTAAATAGAAATCTTATTGTGCTGACCAGGAAGAGAGATCAATACATGCTCGGTCTGTGCAGTTCGTCTGGCACTGATATCCACGGCTACCGCGATGTAAACTGGTGACTCCGTCGAACACTCGAATCTCCCCAGCTCGCGACAGCAGGACAGTCACTCCACTACTTCAGTCTCTCGCAGGAGAACGCTGCAGGAAAAGCTGCCACCGCTTCACGAAACGAGCTTTTGACGCGAACAGCAGGAAATTGGGAAGTGACTTTATTCTGCAAAAAATTTGTTTGATTCATTTGAATTACTGTTTATATGAGTGACGAGTGTTTTGTTTGATGACATACTGTGCGTTCGAAACTAGAGGAGCATTTGAAAAAGTGTTGTGCAACTGGTTTATATGCAATCCCTGTTTGTGAGGAAAACAAATCCCGCTGTTCGTAAGTGATGCCTTTCGTTTTCAAATCAATGAATACTTTTACATTGAATGTTATATTCTGAATTGTTTTTGAAACATCAGAGACTTTGAACTTTCGTTCGATGATGACACAATTTGTTTGTATGAACTCTTGTCTTATAGATTGGGTTTGTTTATATTTAGATTTTTTCATTAACACCAGTTTAGCGTTGTTGACACTAATATGCTCATTTAAATTGAATAAAACAGTAAAATTCAATCAAATCAGAAATGGACTTAGTAAACACAATTTAAAAAAAAGAATGAGTTTGTGAATTTTGAAGGAGCATTGTTTTGATATAAACACAGAAAAGCGATATTCTTCCATACTTTTCGCCATTGTCTTTATTTCATTTGAATTTTCTTGAGGTAATACTCTTTAGAGCACTTCGTTATTGTGAGAAGACTATAGAAAACATTTCAAGGGTGGGCTTTTCAGAAATGTGATGTATTGGATGATGAAAATTGCTTGCTTCTGTTCTGAAATTCATTTTCATCACATTCAGTGAAGTTTTTCATCTGCTGTTTCTGAATTGAAAAAAGGTTTATAATAAAAACACTACGTTTTGGTTATTGAATTTATGTGTCAAATACGTATTCCAATTCATATAATTTGAGGAAAATTATTTTGAAAAATTTTACGTTGAATAACAGTTTTCACAAAGGAAATTGAGAACATTCTTATAGAAACACAACTTACAGAATGACTTTCACAAAAATGTTTTTTAATCTCAATTATTTTCCCTTTAACGATAAACACATTTGTTTACTTGGACTTTTTTTAAGATAGCATTACTCATTGAAAATTTGAAAACCGTACATAAACCATTGAAATAATGCTTTCACACTTTAGCTTTGTTTCACTCTTACGCAAGTGAGTATTGCCACCTGGAAAATATGGAGGAAATATTGAAAAAAATTGTTTCAATCTCTCATAGATCTTACCTATCTGAAGGAAAATATATTACATACTTCAAGTAGGGAATCATTATTCAATATTTTCAAAATGCTATGGTAGCAAAGTCAGTCCTCTTACGTATTTTCAAGGGTCACAACGATGTACCCTTGCAATACCAAACTTTGACCAGTCTTTCGGATTCTCGTGTATCTTGGATCATGGTGGTTTTAGCTTGCTGTCAACCTTTCAGATGTTGTCTTTCTAAAAAGAGTCGCCATCGCCGTTCCTTGCACAGGGTTTTGTTCTTAACGAGTTAAAACGTTGTCTTCAGGACTTGCCGTATAACAACTAATGAAATCTAAGGCAGATCGATACTGATATTGTCTGATATTGAACCATGTTCGCGACGCTAGTGCTTGCTTCCACTGAAAGCTATAGAGAGACGCAGACAGTGATTTATCAACCAATTGTTGATCGCTAATATAAGATGATAGAGCTCAACTGAAGTCGGTTCGGCTCCTAGCAATAATTTTCATGATAATTATTCCGAAAATCGAACTCTTAGTTTCCTCACGAAGATTCTTGACCCTTCTACGACACTTACAGGGAGTTACCTATGGACTGGCTCAAAGTTTACTGAACTGAAAGGGCAGCGGGTGGTTAGAAATATATCATTACGTTCAGGTGTACCCAAAAATATACTCAATTATGTTTCCAATATAAACATAATTATCATAAACAAAACACAACGCTTCGAAATGTAAACGTACGAATTATTTACTCGTATTGGTTGGGCGAAAATTGAATTCGGTAACATCTGCATGCATTTCGGATTAAATGTTGTCACCATCGATGGAGGACTTGGGTGATCAGGTGTTCTTGGGGTTCGAAAAATTTTTGTAATTATCCCTTTTGTTTACTCTCCCAACGCTTCGCTTTGAAAAATGTATAAATATATTGATTCGTGTGTATTTTAGTATACGTATTTCGAACGGAATATCCAGTTATATTATTTTATCGTTAAACATGATCGTCCACTTCGAGAAAATATTTGTATTCAAATGATATTCACCTCACATCCATTTCTCGTCATATTCCAGAAATTTCAGTATGTATCCTATGAGTTTCAAGGTACTTTATACAATGTAAATTCAATCTGTTATAATATACAGGGTCTGCACCTATTCCTGTCGAATAAGCTCATTGAGGATGTTAGAAAAATTAGTTGAGGTCAGTTTAGGTAAAGTGTACGGAATTTTTATCGACTCAGATACCGATGATTATGTAGGTCACATTTTGACACAAATCGACCTAGAAATGTTGACTATTTTCTAACAAGGTTTTTCAAGGTTTTACTTTGTGATATTATTGTGAGAGCTCTTGTGTTTCATATCATCTTCTCTGTGAACGGATCTCGTGGTCTAAAGAACCAATCAGTAGCGGTATATCGTTTTCATTCTTCCATGACATTTTTAATTTTTTATGACAACCATTAGTTGATATCTCATTGGCGAAACTGTTGTAGAGACCATTTCCTACTGCTGCATCAAAGTGTGAACGATATCTGGATCAATATGACTATCCATCTAAGCTATCTTTTGATGATATTCAGATTGTCTCACTTGTAACTATATAGTTTATCGATATTTTCCAATTCACTTCAACTTCATGAACTCCTACTAAATTTCCAAAATTTCCCTTTAACTTTCTTACGACTACTTGTATCAAGTCTCGAACTTGAAAATTTGCTCGTTTTATTATGCTTAGTTGCTAAAAAAAAAAATTACAATTCGTCTACTTACTTCTTCTTTCGCTGCTTACCGACACAGTTGCTCACGAAATTTCTGTTATTTTCATTTACTTTTGTACACTTCTATTTTTGTTTGAAATGAATATTTTCTCCTAGGAAATACATTTTTAAACCAGATGTACTTGTAGTCGAAGTTTAAATCTGTTTAAATCTGTTTTTCCGTTAATCAGCTGTCGCATCATTACGAACGACAACCCTCAAAAGCAGAAACTTGTACGAGCTAAGGATTAACGAGGTCTTACCTTTTAACGTGTGATCCCTAACACGGGTTGGACGATAGCAAGTGAAGATCGATCGTTCAGACTAGCGCTTGAACCACCGACCAACACGGCAGTCAATTCGAGTGTAATAGTAATCTTAAAGGTGTCAGCGAAGTCAAAGGCCAAAAAAAACAGTACAAAGGAATTACGCCGCAACGAATTAGTCCACGTGGCCTGAAAAATTGGCGGTTCGTTTTGGATAAGTGTTACTAACCGAGTTTTATTCTGAAACGCGCGTCGCGAATCACTGAGTGGCAAAAATGATTGGCTTTTTTATCCCATTAATTCCTTGTCTGGAAGACACCATAACACTCAATTTATTTGAATTGAAGTTACTTCTTTGTATGATCTACACATCCATGTATAGATTTACTTCCTTCCTTTTTTTGGAAGATTTCCTCATCCTTCTTTTTTGTATCAAGATAGAGTAGTAGAAAGCCAAAAACTTTCTTTCCCAAAAAATTATTCACTCCTAAAAAATATAACCCCTTCAATATAAATTTGCTCCTTCTCCATGAAGGTACCATAATAATTGTTCGAGAAAATGCAGAAAATTTTGTAAAGAAAGATTTTTACAGAATCCTCAAATAACTTCAGTAACTTCAGCACTTAAAAAATAACCTTATTAAGTATACAGGGCAGCCCTAAATATTCCTCCTCCTTTCAACTTTTGAACAGACATTATATTAGAGCTGGATAAAACCTTTTGATAAAAATTTTTGATAAAAAAAGCCAATTATGTGACATAACTTGCCGCCGAAAGGATGCAATTAAGTCCGATGACATTTCATATTGATCTTCACTTTTTATATTAAGATAACCGGTTGCGGAGTCATTGATATTTGAATTTTGGACTAGGACATTTGTAACTCCGCCACCTTATGTCGGGAAAATCGAGATAAGTCAAATCAGGTCAACTAACAGGCCATTCCAAAGGACCGCGCTCACCAATCTACAGCCTGTGTATGTCTGATTCAACCAATCTTATACAATGAATATAGTCGGGAAGCTGAATACACTTTGAATGAAGAGTTTTGTATAGAAGTGTAGAATTATAAATTCTTATTGCAAAGCGCTTTCGAGTTTCGCTATCATCAGTGCTCACCAAACCTACAAAATGTATGGGCGCACCATCTTGTTGGTCACAGTTTCTTGAATCAGTGAGTGAATGAGATTTTCTTCTAGATATATGTGGGACCAACAATATGATTTACCTACCAATATTTCTGTGGAGACATTTATTTTCTCAGGAGTTTGAGTGTGATCTCCACAGGTTTGGAAATTAATTGAAGTCATTCCCACTTTGAAACAGGTGAGATTAATGACATGACGAAGTTCCGACCCATCACCTTGCGAAGAGCTTTGAGATATTTATCTATGATAGAATATCTTCCAAAGTAGGAAATTTAGTGTTTCTTGAACAAAATGGCTTCATCACATGAAATCTATTACAACTAATCTCAACACTAACACAAAAGATGAATTGTGATTTAGAAAATCAGCTTCAGGTAGACTCAATATATACATACTTCTCAAATGCCTTCGACAAGTTGGACTACACCATACTCATTTCAAAACTCAATAAAATTCGTTTGGATTCAAATCTGATGGAATTCTTTCATTTCTATCTTACGAATCGATCTCAGTTTGTTGAATACAGACGACACAAATCTGGGAGAATGAAACAAAAATGTGAGAAAATGTGACTAGAAAAAGAAAGCAAGCACGATTGGTTGAATGTTCCGTACGTAGGCAAACGCCATGATAACCTAGAGAGAGAAGCAAGCACGATATATGATTGAGTAACAGGTACAACTCAGGAAGTTTAAACACGATTAAAGTATTTCAGGATCTGATATGCTCTTGGAACGTTAATCAGCAGAATCTTCGAATACGCTCATTCTGAAGGTTATAGTTCGGATTCATGTTGAATTCAATTGATAATCAAAGGAGATAAAAGAAAACAATAAAGGGTTTCTTTATCTTAAGATAGTGATGAGTGGTTTTCAGTGGATTGATGTATGTGATATAACAGTGATCTCCCATCAAGTCATCATAGCAATACCGGTGAGTTTTATTTGATTTACTCGTATTCATTAATATAATTAGTTCTTCTTTTCTATATAGCATTAAATTCACTAGAAAAGATATATAGTTTCGCAGATCACGTGAAGTCATTTTTACAGTTTATCACAGCCAACATTCATATGAGATTAACCATTTCATCAAATTGAGGTACTTTGGTTTCTAGCTTTTGCATTTGTTGTCAATATTACGTAATTATGAACACTTGACTGTTTACTTGGAAAAAAGTTAATATTTGAATATGTAAATTATTGACATTTTATGAGAACAAGTGATTAATAACTTTCTGTTGGTCGTTTGATTAATTGAGTTCATCGATTTTCAGAGATTCAAGATGGTTTCATGTTTGTCATTCATATTCTGTATGTAATATGTCGTAGTCTATGTGAATATCGTGGTTATTCTCTATAAGGTTATTCTCTCTGGAACAAAGTTCTATAAAAATTTTGAACTTGATTCACATGTAAGATAGTAGATTCCCGATTTGTTCTCTTTGCGCCTTTTTGACTTTGACTTCTTTATATTGCCAGCCAAAAATTTACCAGTCTTATATGCTATGTTAACGTTCTTTTTTTTCAGTAGTCTTTTTATTTTATCCCATGATTTTTCTGTATATGTGTGTTTAGTATGTGTGTCATTAATGTCCTGTCTGAAAAGTTGATTATTGATAGTTTTGTCTGTATAGGTTAGTTTGTTGTGAATTGTTGATGATTTTTATAATTGTGGATTCTGAAAGGTTTATCGAAACATTGTTTTAAAGTTCTGTTGTAAATTTTATGTTTCCGTGAAAAGAATTGATGTAATGAAAAAAAAATGACTGTTATTGTCGACGTATTCCTGTAAAGCAGGCTATAACATCGTCAACGTACCTATATACATACAGATATATTACTTAAATCAAGTTCACCCAATCCTTTCCTTTAAAATGACAGGTTAACATATTTTACCTCGTTTTTTGGTTACGAATGACTGGTCTTTGAAATACAATTCATGAGGGTTCCTGAAATGGTTTCAAAAGAGAATTTTTTTCTTATTGAATGTGAGAAATTCAGGAAGGTTTGACTTCGAAAATGCATGATTGAAAAACAAAATAAGCAGTTGCCTTATATCTTTCTCACAGCCATTTTTATTTAAAATGAAATTCTAGAAACATAAATAATTTCCATTTATTTTTTTTTTAAACAAATTTCATTTATGACCTTCATTTGCACTAATCGATTTTATTATTATGTGAACATATCATTATTAGCCGTAGAAAAAAAACTTGTCATGATGTGTCATTCTTATTAGAGAATTATTGATTGAATCAAAAACTTATCTGAAAACATTATTATAAAATTATGAATGAATTGCCAACAGTTGTAGTGGGTGAAATTTCAAGATTAAATGAAATAATCCTCACGTATATTATCGTTCTCTGCTTCACTTTGAAAGATGTTATATTTTCAATTTCGTTTGGTACATTTAATATTTATCAGTGATGATGATACTTTTCCATCGTATCATTCAGACTTCTATTTCATTTTCGCCCCAAGGTTGTTTTATTACGAATTTTCTCGAGATTTCATTCGATTACTGTATTGTAAAGTTATTTCTTCCTCTGTTTGAAGGTGACTGACAATGTTTCATGATGAATTTCA
>WOGN01005196.1:0-13418 GCA_015342105.1 Leptinotarsa texana | reverse complement strand
GTAGTTGTGTAATAAGTGAATAAAAGTTGTCTAAGTATTATTAGTGTTGTTGTTTTTAAAAACGAACCCCAAGTAAATATCGTAACAATATTATGATTTGATTTGAATACAAACCCCTCCATTTCCAGAAGAAAGGGTTGAAACTTAACCAGTTGGAGAGTATAGATATAAACAAATCCAAAATCTCATGAACGATCAGAGTGAATTGAATAATTCGCCATTATTGAATCTGTTTATGTGCAGGTAAAAATAATTTGGTATATTTACAGGTATACTTATTTATATTGTTGATGAATTCATACCTGACCTTTTCAGGTAGATTCATTATTTAAGTAGAGAAGTAGGTACTAGGTTAGAGTATAATATGGTTGTAATTATAAGTAATTCTTTGAGGAAGCTATTGTATAGCGAAACGCGTGTCGCGGTTTTTGTAAAACACTTTATAGTGAAAATCATGCAATAAACTGTATTCATTACTTTTTTGATATAGATTTTCATCAAGTTCTGGCCAGTTCTATTTAATCCTTATCTCGATTACTGAAGTTATTGATTTTCAATCATTCTACTATATATGGTCTATAACAATTTATTTTATGATTTTCGTTATATGTTCATTACTTCAATTATACCTTTTTGTGTCAATTAAAAATCGAAATGCCAACATCACCCTGCAAATTACAGCAACCCTCAGCTCGACACTTGCTCATTTTGTAACTAGAAACAAATTTTTCACAAATACAAAACCATCATTTATAACGACTCACTCTGTAATAATATTTCATGCCTCAATTCGCCTCGCTTGGTAAACGCCTCAGATTCAGTCGGTTGCGCTGTAGTTCGGCCGCGCATAAAATTCCAGGTGAGAAATCTTGACCCAAATATGGCAGAGAGTGAACTTACTTGTCTTCACTTCTATACGGGGCTCGGATTCCTATTATCATGAATTATGCACATTACTACGATGTTTCTAATGCAACAACATCTAGGTGAATTTTCAATAAATATTCGACATATCTACTTTTCCCCACCCCCTGAAAATCATGCAGCAGGTATTGCAAGGACATCCAGCAAACGTCTCGCAAAACTTTTCTATTGGACTCTATTCATCTCGCACTGTTGATATTATTGAAGTTAGGCCATTTTGAAAATTTTGGATGGAGAGACATGAAAAGGTAAAGGTAATTCTGGTAACATATTCGTCATTGTTATGTTTTTCATAATGAGGAGAATCAATATCGCCGAAATCGTAATTTTTTTGGATTCTGCAATAATATATTCACTTCTGATATTGAAATACAATTTATGGAAGAATGTTTATCATTAAAAGCAGAAGGACAATTTTTCGTTATAAGATAAAAATTGTATTGAAACTCGCTAGTTCTGCATTGGTCGGACATCTAGCGAATTGACAGAGAGTCACTCTTCTGTAGATTTCTATTTCATCACAAAATTCGATCTTATATATAGGAAAACGTTTTGAAATCTGTATTTCTAATATTGATTGACGCATATTCACAAAAAATATGTTTTTCCGTTAACCAGCTTTCGCACCCCTACGAACGACAAGCGTCGGAAGTTGAAACTTGTGCGAGCTAAGGAGTAACGGGGTCTTACCTTATAACGTGTGATCCCTCACACGAAAAAGGGAATAATAATTAACTAATCGAATATACCTACAAATTAGAAATGAGCACATGATATATAGTGGAGTGATTTTTGGGATAGATATTTTCAACCATATTTTTTTGTTCTTCATGATGGAGAATCGTTTCATTTTTTATTGAACCCAACGTTTCTCTCACAATTTTGTACTAGCCAAGAGTAAGGACTGCTGAATTACCTACTTTTGTTTCTCCATTTCGTATTTTAAATATACTGATGCGTAACTTGATGAAAATCATATATTCTATCTGTGATAACAGTTGAATAATTTCTATATTCTGAACTTCATTCAAGACGCGTTTTACTGTACAGTAGCTTTTCCAATTGCAGTAGGTTAGTTACTTGAGTTGAAATTGTTCAATTAGTATCATGACTGATAATTTTAGGAGTTTTCAATGGAGTGGAACGACATCTTTGTTCATATAAGCCAAGTACTATGCATTAAAACGAAATAAAATCAGACCCTTCAACTTCTACGTAGTTACTTACCTTTCATTTTTCGGTTTCAGAAACAGAAATCTTGCTACGTCTGAAAAAGTACTTTCAGCAGGAGGCGCCATCTACACGTTTATTCTTGAACTAATCTATTGATTTTTTGCTTGATGATTTTATTTATAGAAATCAACAGCTCTGTCCCTTATTGAATTCGACTCATTCCGCTGGAGGGCGATGTCTTATGTTCGGTAGAAAATTCGTATGATCTTTTTGAAATGACGAAAAGTACATCAGTATGAGAATCCTTTAGGCAGGTAACAGCCATCAAGAGAAATGAGTGTATGATGTAGAACTTCTCATTGATATACTTGATGGAACTATCTTAAAGTTTCATTTTGCCTAAAAAAAAATTGAATACACTGATAATTTTATTTCAGATTGAAATTTGAAGCATACCCGTCTGAGTTTTTACATAGTGAGATTCAACCAATGATTTTCTCACAAACAATTCTTGTAGATACTCCTCATTCTCCGAAAAAAACAAAACAATATCTTATACAGACCAGTTTTGAAGTATTATTAGTTCTGAATGCCTGACGCAACAGAACATAATGATTTCATTCGCAATCTGTCGTCCTAATAACCAAGAAAGTCGAGAGAGGTGAATGTTCGAGAGATTTTCTAGGTTGGCCAATAGTTGAGAACATTTCATTGTGCGTTAATTCCATGTTGTAATCAATTTATCAGTTGGAAAAAATAAGAAATTAAATTCTTCAAACGAAACGTGTTCCCTTTGAATTCGATTTTTTGGTACAACAAAACACAAGAAATACAGTAGAATCCTTGAGGTGCTCTAAGAGCGGTGCCTGTGCAAAAGTAGTGATTCACGTCAGATTTGAATCGCTGGAATATATATTCATTTGAAAAAACATTCTCAGAAAGTTTATTCCATATAAACGCAGTTCTCCAAATGAAAGATTTCTTGAACAGTAAAGTTTGAGTTGTGCTTAGTTGAACCTCAAAACGACGAGCAGCTACAGTCCGTCCCGTATTTCTGATATATACACTTCCCGTGAAAGTATCTATCGAAGAGAGATAAATCTCCAACCTTTCATCAATGTTCCAGACTACCAAGGTTACAACTGATGTTCGCCTCTCTAATTAGACGGGTGGCTCTTTTCTGGATGGAGTTCAGCAGCTTCGGTGTATGCTCAGGGGCAGAGTTCGATACATGAGAACAAGACTCCAAAGAAGGTCCGATCTGATCTTCATAAAGCATCAAAAATTGCTGAAGTGTATGAATCAGTGTCCCAAGCTTTTGAGAAGCACCCTTCACACCCTTAACACCCAACAAATTTATCGAAGCAGAAAGCGGAATTCTCTGTCCTAACATTATTATACTCGTTTCGAAGACGTTTATCTTTTGGAAAAAAACGATGTCTGGGTTTTTGTGGTAAATCCTCATGGAGATATGCAACCGATGTCCTGGAATCCAAATAGAATTGTGAGACAAGTGTGCTGTCGTCAGCAAAGCAAGATATTGGACTTTTGTTTTTTCCAATGAGTCGTTGATATGCAATAAAAAAAAGGTTGGAGACAAAATGATTCTCTGGTGAATACTAGCGTTGATGGTAAAAGTATTCGAAAGATATCGACGGCTATCGTTAATGAAATAAACGGAATTTTCGATGTAGCTTGAAGTATATTTCTATTAGTATCATCAACTTTTCCGCCCATGAAAGTATATTCATTTATAAACTTCAGCTTTCATTTCTCTGTAAGGATGTAAGGAGAATTTATTGAATTTTTTTTTCTGGAAAAAGAATATAGGGTTCTTCCAAGCGTACATTAAATGTTTTTAGTCTGACCTAAATAAAACATTCATAACATTGTCAAACTCCTGATCTATTTGACATCAAACTCTCGCCTTCGTTTTTCTTGATATGCATGCTCGAGTTACGGATTCATTTCGTAAGAATTTGAAAATTGATAACCCTTAAATTTGAAATGCAATGTATAAGATACATAATATTCGAACCACATAATTCAGCCAAAAATTACAATCATCGTGTGAATTCAACTTGCTATGGTTTCAAATACACGTCAACTGAACATAATTGGTAACTACTTAGGCCACATCTCAACGTGGATGCGAACTAGGCGATCATGTAGTAAGATGACCGCGGCGAAAAACAGGTGATCTTGGCGCCTGTTTTGCTTAGTTTTCACAAGAAATTAGTTTTGTACTGACAAGTGACGGGAAAATCCATAAATGTGACTTAGGCTGAAATCCGTGATTTCATAGCCATCCATATTTATATGGGTATAGAAGAAAAAAATGCCTTCATACTTGGATTACTGCAGTCAAAAATTTCGGTACCCAGAAATTGCAGAACTAATGCCTCTGAAACGATATCAGCAGATGAGGAGAAACATTTATTTTGTCAATAACATGAATCAGAATAATGATATTTTAAAGTAAAACCCCTTTTGAATATAGTTGAGAGGAACTGTGTTCAGGTAGAAAATGAGAAAAGGCAAAGTATCTATGAAATGATGGTGCCATACAAAGGAAAAAAAGCTGGATCTGAAAGGCAATGTATCAAATCAAAACAAAAAAAATGGAGCTACAAAATTTTTGTGAGAGGTGACATATCTGGGTTTGTGTATGATTTACTCGTGTGAGGAGGGGAAGGCACATTTATTCAACAAAACCTCACGGATGAAGGAATGTCAATAGGATTAGGGGCTAAGGTTGTCATTGCTCTTTGACGCAATCTATTTTGATAATTTTTTTGCATCCTCCGATTTGGTCTATATATTGCGCAACAACTATGGGATTTTGTCATTTGGAACTATAAGAATAAACCAATTGAAGAATGGCACCCTAGATAATGGCAAAACATTGGCAAAAAGAGGACGAGGTGCTTTTTGTCACAAAACTGATAATAAAAAAATCACATTCGTCAAGTGATATGACAATAGAGCTGTTAGCCTAGTCAGTACCCATATATATTTTAAACCAACAAGCACTATAGAAAGGTAAGACAAAAACAGAAAGGAGAGAGTTGATGTCCCATGTCCAAGTATTTTCAAGCATTATAATGCTCACATGCTCACACTCGCATTCGAATGGAAACTCGCAATTGGTATCTGTCTATATTTGCCCAAATGATAGAACTCTTAGGTTTCTTGACTGATTGTTGGTAATGTATCTTATACAATACAGAACATAATAACATATTGTTTGTTATATATTGGCAATGTATCTCATAGGATACAATTCATTTTTCATCCGCTTTCCAGCTAATCTCTATTTTTTCCTAGAATCATGTTTTTTGTTAGATATGCATTCAGCAAGAATCAACTTTTACTAGAAAATCTAGGTGAATCTTATCCTGCCAAATTAAGGGTTCAAACTCGATTTTTCGGTTTTTATTAAACCAGCCCACATGAACATTGTTATTCAAAATAGTTCCGCTCATCCGTATTAAAACAAAGTAGTTCAATTTAAACGCATCATCTACAGAATACTAATTTTTTCGAGTATCATTGATTTTATTCACCTGTTTTAAATATAACTCGATAAATTATAGATTATATCTAGTCTTACAGGTAAACGATTGAACTAATCGATCATTTGATCGGACATATGCTGTAGCCAATATTATAGATTATAAAATGATTATGAATCAAGTGTTACTCAACATTCTCGCTTCTGGAAGCAAAGTACGTATGTACTTTGTTTCCAGTATGTACTACGGTCGATACCATCCGAACTGAAGATCTCCAATCTCGTGCAGTATGTCTGTAAATGGCTCAGTTCTTCGCATTTTCGGACATTTCAGTCCGCACTTGATGGTACATCGTGAATGAGTACGTATTCATGTGTAGCAAGCAGCGAGCTTACAGTGTTTTGTCTTTACGGCCGACTGCCGGTTGAAACGCTCTCAAGTTATTTGTGGCGCATGAATATGCACCGACATTCATGAATTTTGCCGAAGGCGATACTTCACAGTGAATTCGTCTTTTGTGACGCGTATATAGAATGCGGAGACGTTCGTGCTCGGTAGAGAAATTCTTTTCAAAGAAGTATACCCAAATCGATGGAGAATAGGTTTTTATGGAGTTTCAAGCAGTTACTTCGCGATCCTTTTTATGTTTTCGAATGTTCCCGACTATGAACAATGAGTAGATTTATATCTGATGAAAAATTGTGCCCATTTTACTTACTTCATGGAAATTTGAATTGATTTTCATTCAAAAAACCTCTAGTAGAGAAAAGTTAAACCTTTTGATAAAAAACCACTTTCCTGAAAATCTGACTCTTGATAACAACATACCTCCCATCTTCGAGGGCGCTAAGTGCCCAAAAAAGATCGATTGGAAGGTCGCAAAGAAGTTTATCACAGCACTGGGAGTTGAATGGTCTATCAAGCCGTTTCAGACCTTCTAATCTCCTGGAATATTTACAGCTCTTCTTTCAAATGGACTGGAAAATATTTTACCTATTCTCACAAAATTGTATAGAACTAGTCTGGCGTGGAACGATATTCCACCCAGTTGGTTTGCAGCAAGGGTGGTATATATAGCTAAAGTGGGTCGGAGAGACCCACACCCAAGCGGTACTACTAATCAGCTTTACATCCTTCCTATCGAAAGGACTTGAGAGGATACTGGACGGATTCGTCAGAAGGATAGCATTATATGCATCTCCCCTGAATAAACACCAGTATGCTTATCAAACCGGCAAATCGACAGATTATGCATTAAACAACCTTGTTGAGAAAATCTACCAATCCCTTAACAACAAAGAGATTGCTGTTGCTGTATTTTTTATATTGAAGGAGCATTTGACAATGCACTACCTAAATCTATAAGATTGTCTCTGGATAGGAAAGGTAGAGAATAGACCATAACTGGCTAGATCTATGCCATGCTGGTAAACAGAACTGCAACTACGACACTTCAAGGAGAGACCATTAGGCTCAGGGTCACCAGAAGCTGCCCTCAAGATAAAGTACTATTTCCCCTCTGTGGTCGCTGCTGATATATAGTCTGCTTGATTCCCTCGACAGAAAAAAAGTTGTCCTGCAACCTTATGCAGATGACCTTTTCATCCTGGCAGGGTCCACGTCGGGAAGGTTAGCTTGTAATCTCTTCCAAAGCACGTTGGACGATGTTCACAGTTAGTGCCTGGTCGAGCAGGTGTCTGTCAACCCCAGCAAAACTCTGTCTCACCCCACTTTTCCTCAATGGTGAGGTCATTCCATTTGGAACGGAGGTGAAATATCTTGGCATTTTCCTTGATAAGAGACATGTGAAACGCCCACTTAGAAAACGTTTTACATAAAGCAAGAGTGTCTTTATGGACATATCGGAGGATTTGTGGTTCAGCTCCAAAACAAATTCATTGGATTTATGTGATGATTGCCAGACCAATGATCACTTATGGTGCATTGTCTGGGTGCCAAAGGCTTTACAGAAAACGGCCCAATCGAAGCTCTCTTGCTTACAAAGACAGGCTTGTGGAGAGGAGGTAGATCTACCTTCTCTCCACATTCTTCTGGAGCGAGAGGCTAGATAGACTGCATACAGACTTGTGCACATTGCTAATTACACAAATCAATTCAATGCAGAGTGCAACAGACTGTTGGTTGACATTGGAAGTCACAGCATTCTGGAAATGACCTATGACTTTATGTCTCCAACTATCAACTACAAACTGCCTCATAAAGTACTATTCCCGAGTAGAGAGGACTAGATCCTCCAGGAGAATGAAATGTTGAGAATAGATAGTTGCTGGTTTACAGATGGATCAAAAACACCTTCCGGTTCTGGTGCAGGTGTTTTCAGTCGCAGACCCAGAAGAGAGATATCTACCTGCCTAGGAACTTATGCGACTATATTTCAAGCAGAAATTTACGCCATTGAATTGATTGGATAAATCCAACCTCATACACAAGTCAATAAAAATATTCTTGAAGAGTCAAGCGGCGTTCGAAGCTTTTGGCTCCTACCGAGCTACGTCTAAATTCGTAGTCAATTTCCAGAAACGACTCCCCTCCATAGGAAGACTTAACAGATTTCCTCTGGTCCTGGATTCCTAGCCATACTAGTCTAGAAGCCAATGAAGTTGCTGACTCCTTTGCAAGACCAGAACCTGTCATTGGTATCTCTTTAGGCTTTGCCAAACAAACATTGGACACCTGGATGGCTAGAAGATTTATGGATTTCTGACAGAATCTTCCAGGATTGGCTCAATCCAAGGCGTTTATCCACCCTTCGAAGTTGATACCAAACAGTTGTTGAACTACAGTAGGGATGAACTACGATGTCTAACAGGCTTTCTTAGAAGTCACTGTCATTTGAATCATCATATGCAGAGACTCGGACTGTCGAAAGACAGTGTGTGTCGCTTCTGTTTGGAAAACGACGAAACAGCAGAGCATATACTTTGTGCCTGCCCCGGTGGGGACCGAATCAGGTTGTTAGAGTTTGGCATAGCCGTACTCTTACCATCTGACCTGAAAGACCACACCATACAGACTAATCAGCTTCATTGAGGAGTGTGAATAGGTGTGGGCCATAATAAACCCTTGCGGGTTGCGGTGGAGGGTCGAATAGACCCACTCACTTTAGATCTGACCTGACCTAACTCATTCGAAAAACATAAGAAAGACTATACAGAGGATATTATACAGCATGGGACTCCAGTTTTTGTTGTTTTCATATGTCCTCGTGTATTTGCCCACCTATGATTCATAAGAAAAATCTGACTACATGAAAACAATTACATGAGTTAGGTCCCAGTTTCCACATTTGAAAGAATATTCAGTAACGGATTCTAATTGGTCATTCAGTAATTAAAATTGACTCCCCGTTACTAATAATTTTTCCAAATGTGGAAACTGAAATTCTATTAGGTCAGGTACTTTGATCCATCACAAAGTACAAAATACGTTACTTATGGATTTTCATCAAGTATCGACCAATTTCAACATATATAAAAACAGTACTTCCATATCACTTACTTAACATGACTTTCAAATTGACATAAATCTGTTTGAATATATTAATTAGGAAAAACATTTGAGGCACGCCTGGGAGAGCATTAAATAGTCTCTAGAATGAATAAAACATGTTCCCGACAAAAGTAATGAATTGAACTGATCTAAATTGAACAATTTAATATCGAAACTGTTCATCTTGAGACAAGCTCAGGTTATTATCTGAATTGTATGTATATTCATATGATAACATAAGAAAATGTTATGTTTTGATATAATCTTTCTTTGATGTATGTACATATACTATAGCTACGATAAGCCAATTGGTACTTATGTAGGATTGAATGGTACTAATAATGTTCATACACAAAATTAGTATCATCATTTCATATAAAAAAAGAATATTCCGTGCTTGCTAGTTGAATTTTTATGATACTGTCAACAATACAAGTCTAAAGCACACTGAAAACTGAACGTCTATCAGACGAGAGAGGAGGAGCCTGCCTTCCGCTGACATATGCGTGAAATAAAGGGAAGCCAGACTGGCCATAAGAAGTTATCAATTCAAAATATTCCAATATATTTGCATATTTTTGATTTATAAAAATATCGTTTCATGAACTATGTATATAGTCAATAGAAGTTTCAGCTTTACCAACTGAACAGTAGATATTATTTTTGATTACCATAACTGAGTGAAAGAAATTCACAATGTGGAATGTTATGTTGGGCTTATTGAAAATATGTTGAGCCATTTTCCAAATTAGCGGCAAGAATACACAGACAAACAGATGAATAGACAAACAGACTGGGATCAGTTACACTTTCATGATGATGAACTGCCAAATCGTCATTTCAGTTTCGTTCCACCAGAAAAATGCTGTCAACGACCAGCATAATTTCAATTCAGTAACAAATTGATTGGATCTATTGGGCTAGAATTGCTACACTATCATTTATCACAATCTCTGTGATACGGCTAGAGTGTGTGTAGTATCTGGCGAAGTCGCCGATGCGTAAATAATGCAGTCGATTTTTTTCGTAGACTATGCCAATATTCTCAACTCGACCTCACAGTAGTTTAGGATTTACTGGAATACACTCATACGTAAATGGAAAAGGCTCTACTTGGGTTTTTACATGAAGCAGATGTATAAAGAACTTGCATGCAAACACTACCTGGTTTATCCTAAATAAAATATATTATACCATTCTGGGATTTTTAACCATCCACAACCTGAGAAAAAAAAGAGCTAAACCAATTGAGAAAAGTAATGGAAAGCAAACTGATAAGCTCACCACGGAAAGTTATTGCGTTATATAAATCACTAGTCCTATGTTGCTGTACCGCCGCCGTTTCAATTTTTTGACAGAATAAGAATCAACGAAATTAGGCGTCCGCAGCGTTATAGAACAATTATTTAAAAAAAATTTTCTACAGCTCCATCTAATGGTGAGTTACAGTAAAATTGATATCCTAAAAACCTTCTCTATGAAAAATCACTTATACATGTCAAGTTTCATCATGATCGGTTGAGCGACGTAGAAGTTCATCACTTACCAACCAACCAACATCTATTTTTATATATTATAGTGAAGACTCCAATCAAATAGAAAAGTAAGAAACCTTCAGCCAAAAAAATGTTGCTTTTCACTTAGAGAAGCGGTATCTCAATGAATATATCTCTCTCATAGAAATGACAAGAATTTGTATGAGATAAATGAAATGTGAACATTGAGAACCCAAGTGTTCTCTTATAAATATTCAAAATATCTGATTGCAGATGTTACCATGATGTTGCCATGAAAATTAGATAATAAATGTAAAAAAAAATCAGTGGTGGCAACATTCTGAAATGAATTATGAAATACTCATTTACATATGAATGAATCAAATTAAATACTTGTTTTGATAAATGAAGATGATTCGATAATGAAAATTTTTACCACCTGGATCAATTTTAGCGCATACATTGAATCACACGACAATATCTATAGAAAATCTTACATATACTATATTTTTGGACGAATCCAAAAGCACAACATTGACTCCATATATCTATGAATTTCAACCAATATCTTATCTTGAATTATACAATGTCATGAGTTACAATTGTTTCAGGTATTTGCTCTATTTTTTTGAGTAGGTGTATAAGTTTTGGCTCAAATTTGCTTTTAATAATTCCTTGACTTTCTATGAAAATGTAATATAGATAGTTTCCACTATCACAGAACATTGAATCATACTAAATTTCAACTGAGTTAGTTGGTAGTGGTTAGCTGAATTTTCCATGAGAGTTTTTTCATGTGGGCTAGTAAAAGATGTATTTGTTATATTTATCAATGATGTGCTGTTCTTAAACTATTCACATAATCTAATATCGATATACAAGGGAAGTTTATAATGTTTGCAGACGATAAAATCTCATGGAATGATACAGACTCTATGAAAAATATAATTGAGGCTGATTTAGAGAAAGTCAAATCTTGGTGTGATACCAATTCTTCATGTTTCAATGGAATGGAACAAACAAAATTCCGTTTAAATTTTCTGGAAACCTGAGCGTTCAGAATCATGTCATCGAAAATAAGACGTGCACCAAATTCTTACAATTATGGATTAATAATACCCTCACGTTTGATGAACACGTGAAGAAAAACAAGGGCGATAAGATATATATGTAGAGCCAAGCGTTTGGCCAATGTAGACCACTGTTCATGAAGAGTAGAATACTAACAATCTTCTGCATCTCCATCCTAGAAACAGTGTGTTTCCTTCAAATAAGAAAAATTAATTTTCCTTCCGAAAGGATAATCCAGCATCCGGCAAAATGCTAATATATTTCTGCCAAAACCAACTTCAACAACAACTGAAAATTGCATTATATTTGTGAGTCGGAAGATATTCACTCATCTACCATTTGGAATGAAAAGTATCACAGACTCAAAAACATTCTGATAACGCGTGAAGGAACTTTTACAAACGAAAGCATATTATAGCTTGGAAAAATATCTTACAGACAGATTTTGAGTACCTGAAACTTTGAGATTGAATGAATTGATTTACATTTATACAATTATTAACTGCTGTAAATCAATTATTAACTGCTTTGTAGAATCTTATGTCCTGCCTACCTGTATTGTTTCATTTTTACTTCAATTAATATACTGCAAATTGACTGATTCATTTTATTTATTTATGCTTTGTCAATAAGATTTTCTTTCTTTGACAAAACAGTAATGTTTCAAAAGAATCTATCTATTGAAGTACAAGCATAACATGCCATTTAATATGTTGATGAAATATCCAAAATAGAAATGTTGTCGTCAGCATACATGATGAATAGTTATATCGAATGCTTTTTCATCCTCCAACTACGTGACTATTGACTTTAAATCTACAACTTCCACTTCTGAATTCCTCCGACAGATTTGAGAGAATATTTGGAATATTTCAAATATGTGATTTATAAAAACTTCTTGATGAAATCTGCACTTGAAACTGAGCATTAACATCCATGAGCTTTTTTCATCTGCTTTTCTATTTTAAATATGCTAAGAAAAGCGGAAAAATGTTGCTTGATAGTTATACATATAGTAAAGACACACCAAAAAAAGCCATTGTATGGTGAAACACGTGTTGCGTTTTGTTAAATCGTTTAGCGAAAATCTCACAGTGAATTATTTTTTGAAAAATTTAGTTGTATTTAATGTCATATTTTGAAATTTGATTTATTCAATTTCGAATAAAATCTGCTGATGATTCCAAAAGTTTCAATGATTTTCGTTCAACATCTAACTTCAAAGAAAATAATATTCATCGTGCATATTATCCATAGAACTATTTTCAGTTTTGATTAGCCACGTGGTCCTTCAGAACAGAAAATCATTGAGGTGGCGACAATCTCTGTTTCCTGTCTCCTTTGAGCAAGGTTGAAACACAAATGGATAATAAGCTATACTCGTGGAGAGAAACGTTTCAAAAGAAAAAGTGGATGGATATAATCTGTGATTATTTCAAGTGGGTTAGTGGCTAATGCTACGAGGAATGATCAATATTTTCCTGAACGAGAGTCTCACGTTGCGATATTCATCATTGACTGCTCAAGCGAAGTTGATTCTTACTGTTATTTTCTATCTATTCACTTTTATATTTTTATGCTTTATAGTTTTTATAATCTCATACTTTTATATATGTGTTGCATGAGAATATTCATTATCATTATTTTTTTTTTCACCGTAGTGTGCGCTGGTCAGGCCCTATCCCCCGAAGCCCCGATACATTCGGGAGGGCGCGCCAGCATTATCAAC
>WOGN01005195.1:0-13418 GCA_015342105.1 Leptinotarsa texana | reverse complement strand
AACTACGTCGTACCACTATTCTTTGACCTATCGAAGGCATTCGATACGGTGCGTAGTATTTCTTTTGAAAAAAATAAAACAATGTAATTTCCCATCTAACGTCATAAGTTGGATCAAATCTTAGATGACGGGACGAACTATGTATGTCTCTTGTTATAATGTACTTTCTGATTATCATGCCGTAAAAGTTGGTGTCCCCCAAGGATCTGTTATCGGACCACTACTCTTTCTCCTATATGTTAACGACATGCCTCAACATGTAAAAACGGGTTATGTCACAATGTTTGCCGATGATACTACCATTACCATATCAGGTTCAAGTATTGAACAACTTGCTTCCAACATGAAGACCGTTATCGATGAGTTCAGCTTCTGATGTCAGAAAAATAAACTAATCCTTAACACCTCGAAGTCAGTGGCCGCGAAATTTTACAGGAAATGGCGACCCCACAACTTTATCGAAATTGATGACTTGCAAACGTCCACAGAAGTAAACTGGGTATTCATCTTGACGCCAACCTAAATTTGGAAAAACAAATTAATCATGTATGTGCAAATCTGAACAAAACTTTTTATGCTATATTGCATATATGCACAAGTTTCTCAACTTCTGAGAGTTGTCGTTCATATGAGGGCGGCAGCTGATTAACGGCAAAACAGATTTTAAACAGATTTTTTTTTTTAAATATTTACTAGGCAATGGTTCACTCTCGGCTTAGTTTAAATATCATGGCTTGGAAAAGAGCAAGAGACTTAAATAGAATTTTTGTGGCTCAGAAAAGAATCCTGAGACTTATATTTAATTTGAATTTCAGAGATAGTTGCCGGCCTATTGTTATAGAAAAAAAAAGATTTTAATCCTAACATCCATTTATATTTTTAAATGTGCTATGTTCACAAGACATAACTTATCGGTTTTTGCGACAAATGGATCTGAACACGAATATAATACAAGGCATGGAGCTTTTTTGGAAATTCCACAACACAGAATCTCATTATATGAGAACTCCCCACGGCACAGTGTAATCAGTTGTTATAATAAGTTACCAAATCAGCTCAAACAAATAACCAATTATAAGGTATTTCACAACAAAATTAAAATATTTTTACTTAGAAAGTGCTATTATTGTTACCAAGAGTTTATGAATGAAAATTCGATAGACACAGATCTTACACGACTTTTACCTTTTTAATGGTTAGCAATATTGATTGTTTATTGACAAATTGACAGATTTTATTTATTTACTTATTTATTTATACATAAGTCCGTATATTTTTAGTGCAACAAATTGTAATATTATACTACAAGGACCTACCATATGTACCTAGCATACCAACAAATAGTTAATAAACTATTAATATTAATATTATCACCAAACCGCAACCGATAATCAGATTCCTGCATGATTTCTCTTAACTTATTAAAATGAAAGAACTATCACTAATTCAAAATATAATTTTCAGTCACTAATCATTACATTTAAGTTACCGATGGTCTGCGAAAAATCAGGCTGGTTAGAATCTTACCCGATGTCAA
Source organism: Leptinotarsa texana (assembly GCA_015342105.1). Lineage (NCBI taxonomy): Eukaryota > Metazoa > Arthropoda > Insecta > Coleoptera > Chrysomelidae > Leptinotarsa > Leptinotarsa texana. Next base: position 11,881 of record WOGN01005195.1, on the reverse strand, counting down.
CGCCAAAAAACCATCCCTCCTCTACTCACCGTTAGCTCGTATGGAAGAGTTTACTGAGCAGCGATTATAGAGGATAAGTCGTTACTTGCTATTCCTCTGCTCCTTCTTGTGTTGTTATCAAAACTGTATTTTTACTTTATCGTCAAAACATAGCATTGAGAGGTCACAGAGACGATGGAAATATGGTTGACCTCAGTGAAGACCCTGTACAAAAGTACAACTGCAGGTCATCCATAAGGTTTCTAGAAGAAAGTGGCGATAATCAATAAGGATCATCCGAACTCTGCTAAAGCAGATGCCACTTAAATTAGCAAAACTACTACTAATGAAATGTTGTGGAGATGAAGTCATCGATGCAATAAGAAAAAGAGTAGAGAAAGTAAAACTACTCCATTCTCTTTGACGAGACCACTGACATGTCTCACACCTCCCAGTTAAGTATTTCTTTTCGTTATGTACACTATGAAGTTGGTTCTGGGGCACTTGTAAGGAAAGATTTTGTGGGTTTCTTTAACCCTCATAAAAATAACTAGAGTCCTACAAACTCTGCTTTTGTTGGCGAGATGCTACACCTCACGATTTGATCTCCACAACTTTATCTGAAAAATATATCACATGTTTCGCTAGCACAGCAGCTGTGTCAAGTGATTTGAATACCCTTAAAATCACATGACAAATCACAGATTAAATCGTGAGGTGTAGTTTTTGAAATTACTATGGATCTTCATCAAGTAACGGCCAAATCAATCAGAAAAATTATGGAAGAACTTGGACCAAACCTTGAAAACTCTCTGAGAATTGGGAGCGATGGATATAACAAGTGTTAGAAATACACTTGGTACCATGAAAGAAGTACTTGTGATGCAATGTTTGGACCCTTTGGTGTTTTATCTCAACAAACCGTTATCTTAACACCTCGACACGTCTTTCGATCACCAAGTGATCATCTTCAAGAGGAAGATTATACTAATCTTACTGGAGTTTTATCCCAACACCAAACTGTTATGTTAAAACCTCGACACGTGTTTCGATCACCAAGTGATCATCTTCAAGAGGAAGATTGAGCTAAACTTACTGGAGTTTTATCCCAACACCAAACTGTAATGTAAAAACCCCGACACGTGTTTCGATCACTAAGTGATCATCTTCAAGAGGAAGATTGAGCTAAACTTACTGGAGTTTTATCCCAACACCAAACCATTATTTTAACACCTCGACACGTGTTTCGATCACCAATTGATCATCTTCAAGAGGAAGATTAGTTCAATCTTTCTCTGATCATCTTCAAGAGGAAGATTCGTTTATTCTTCCTCTTGAAGATGATCACTTGGTTATCGAAACACGTGTCGTGGTGTTGAAATAACGGTTTGATGATGGGATGAAACTCGAGTACTATCCATGAAAGAAGTGTCTACTTTCTTTAAACGTTTTTTTAGCTGACCCTTTTTGTTTGTTTAAGTCATATTTAGTAATTGAAATTTGGCCCCTTGGCAGAAGAATCTGAAATTTGGTACACACATTTAGTCATGATGAGAAAACAATTCAATGAATTATATATCATTGTAAATCCAAGAAGGCCGCAATTACAAAATGGCGGATTACAAATTGTTTCACAACTACCTCAAAGTGAGTATCAAATGACAGGGCTTGACTAGTAAAATAGTAGTACACTTTGAAAAAAATGCAAATTCAAGGTGGCTGCAGCTACAAAATGGCAGATTACATATTTTACCAAAACTACTTCAATATGGATATCAAATGACAGGGCTTGCCTAGTAGAATAGTAGTACACTTTGAAAAAGATGCAAATTCAAGACGGTTGCCGCTATAAAATGGAGGATTACAAATTACTTTGTAATACTGAGGCACTAAATGAACTAAACAGAATGAGAAGAATTGAGAAACAAAATAAGAAACTGAAAACTTGATAATTAAATAAGTAAAAAATTATTATATCGAACGGATTTATTGAAAAAAAGATAATGATGATTTAGATAATTTACTAAAATTTAAAAAATAATTCTAAAAGTTCCAGGTAGCAGTCATCATACCTCTCTCCTCAGCAATCTACGGTATTGATAAGATAAAAAATAATAAAATCGCTTGTCGTAGTATTTATAGATTTTTATTTTTCTATCTGATCAATACCGTAGATTGCTGAGGAAAGAGGTGTGATGACTGATATCTAGGACCTTCCAAATTATCTTTAAGTTTTTAGTACATTACCTTCATCATCATTTTGTTTTTCAATAAAACCGTTTAAAATATTTTTTTACTTATTTTATTTTAACATATCACTATAAAGGGTTTAACAAAATCCGCAACACATGTTTCGCTATACAATAGCTTCCTCAAGCGTTAATAAAGCTAGAGAAAGCTTTTGGAAGTTTGTATACTCAAAAAAACAGTAAAAAGTATCGAGTGCTTGACAAAAAATCTAAAAAAAAATCCCATACGGAACATGCTGTATTTACAGCTCCATGCATAATTCAATCTTATAGTTGATTGGGATATCAGCTCAACTCAAGGATATTTATCAATCTGGGGGTATACTTCATCACTCAGGAATTCATAACTGATCAGTAAGTGTTCGAAAAAATATTTTTAGAAGTGAACGAAATAACTACTATCTTCCCTCTTCTAGAAATCTGACTACTACGAATATTGAATTACATCGAGCACATACAATTATGCATGATTCCTCAAACTCTTTGAAAATTATTTACCTTATTGCAACATTTCTTGAGAATTTTCGATCATCATCGACTTAATAAAATTAGATATATTGTTACAAGAGCTCTCAGAACCAAAACTATTTTTTTTTCGGCTTGTTAGGTAAGTTTTTTCATTCCAAGTCAGCAAGCCAAACTGGTTGGACTACAGTTTTGAGGTTTCAACTGTGCCCAGTTTTTTCTACTTGTTGACTATTTCTATACCAATAAATGAATGTTAATTTGGTTATTTTGGAATGATAAATAATTAATGCAATACAAAATTATATTTTTCCGTAGAACAGATGAATATTTTTGAAAGCGATTCAATTTAAAAAATAATCAGTACATCAATCACCGAAAGCCTAATAAATTTATTTTTTCTTGAATACAAAACTATCCTAAGAGGGAAAATAAAGTTCGGAATTCCACTGTCTGAAAAAGTAGTTGAAAGATTTCGTGTCAATGAAAGAACGAACAAGATGAAAATTAATAAAATGTCAAAGTTATTGAAAGTATTAAATATTAAATCATATCGAAATTTTCGGATTATAGAGTTGAAAACAGAAAAATAATAGCAAATATGAATATAAATGAGTACAAAAATTCAAAAATGTGAGAAAGCTAATTTGCAAATAAAAAAAATTATTGTGACCCGAAATGCATCGATCTGGTAATATTCATCTATTATTTTCAATAAGTTTTACATTTCATTCATTTCCATTTCATTTGCTGCTTTACATAGACTTCAAATCTATCAACACCATTTTCACAGTGAAAACCATCGCCAAACACACAACGCAATACCAGACAGAATAGATACGTGAAGAAAGGTGATGACATCTCCCCTTACAAATACGCCATCTATCAGATAGACAGAGAACCAAATCCCCGAATATCAAATATAAACTTCGACATCTATATTTATAATTTAAGAATGCAATAACTATACTAAAATTCCATAATAGTAGGCACTAAGTTCTCAGAAATATTATTGCATTAAAATGAAAATATTATTGACAGGTTGAGATTCTATATATTTTATCATCTTGTATTCAAATCATACATACATAATTCGTAATATAATTTCCGTAAGCCATTGCAAAAGATAGATCAAGGCAAAATGTCAGTCATTTCTAAGAATTCAGTGCCTACTATTTTGGAATTATAACATAGCTAAGATTTTTGAGTTTACTAGTATATTAAAGCCACATTAAATTTTTCACAAGTATGTATATTTCAATTACATATTTTTTTATAAATATTTCAGTATCCAACAATCATCACAGAGGTCACAAAATATTATTATTGATGTTTCACGTATGCCAGGCTTCCCGTGATGGCTCACATTTTTTTACACCTCTTGATTTCTAAACATTCCAAAAGGTTGAATTTTGAATCTTTCACTTCCAAATGTGATACATCACAATTCATGATTAAACTCGTGCTTCTCTGTTAAAAGATCATTTGGAAATGTACAATTGGTCTTTCCACTGAAAAAACTGCTTCTATGTTCTTTTATTCTTTTAAAAAAGTTTTGGTTTATTCGATAAAAATTTTCAACAAGAGCCACATGTCTTTACTGTTTTTGATGAATTTATTCAAATTAATATTCGTTCTGTAAGCTACGTCCAATTCTTTATTAAAAAACGAGCGAAAAAACTAGCATGTGAATCCTACTAGTGAATACTCCTACTTCATGTTGATATGGTTGTATAGATAATTTGCGTATAATGATATCCTTGCAAGATGGAAAATTGCAAAATCATGTTTATTATTAATTGTAGTGATGGACAAGCCTAGAAAATTCATAGAATTATCCACTTACTTCTCAATTGTGAATTTAATCGAAGTGTATCAGTACCAGTACCAGTACCAGTAAAACAGACTAAGATATCATCTACATATTTGTACCAGTATGATTTAATTGTTACTAAGCCGATTGGTATAGATTTTATTCTCTAGGTGGTCCATGAGAATTTCAGCTAACAAGGAACTCAATGGACTCAATGGATTTTTATGAATGAACAGCAGACTGCGCTGTTTCGACCCGCCATAGGTCTCATCAGTCTCATGAGGTTAGTAGGTTCAGAGAAAACATTTTGAAGATATTCTCAAAAGATTTTTGTATGTTGGTATGAGATAAATAAAGACTAGGTTGAATTAACTGTTTTGGTTATATGTTCTTGAAACGCAAATGATGTTACTAATTTATTTTTCTTTCCAATCTATTTTTAAAAATCCGATAAAGAGTGGCGGAGTTCCTAGTCCCAATTTCCAACATCAATAACTCCGTAATCGGTTATCTAAATTAAAAATTGTGAAGGCCATTATAGAGAGAATTGAAATACCTTTCATTCAAAATGTCACAAGACCCTCCTTCACATTAAAAAAAAGTTTTGTAACCCCCTCTCGGCGACAAGTGATATCAAAAATCGCTAAAAATGATTCCTTTTCATACAGATTTTGTCCAACTTTGATATCTTGCCCCGTTCAATAGTTAAGAGAGGAGGACTACCTACTTACGTCCGCACTGTATATTGAATTAATAAAAATACAGCCACAATGTAAAAAACGCTCCTTAAATATTTAAGATTGAAGTCATCAAAACCTTTTTTACGGACGAATCAAAACCGGCAAAACGTAAACCGATAAAAACAAACTGTTCCTCCCTATCATATCTGTTCACCGTTCGAACAACAGCGATGCACAAATGACCTAAAGGGTGTATACAAAGTCAAAAGGGGCTACTTAACGGCACCTCCGCCACCCTAAATAGCGGTAAACAAAGACTAAATTCATTATCCTGCGGCAGGAAGGACGACAAAATCACAAAAATTCTCGGGCACGTTACCAGCACGAGCTCGAAGAAGGATGGAGATAGTGTAGTTATGCCAAAGGAAGGGCACAATTCCATTTAACAGGTCTCCATAGATCCGACATAGGCGTAGGAAAGGGCAAACACGGCACGAAAATCATAAAGGTACCAATTTTCACGATAAAGTATGTTCTTGAAAATTAATAAACGGTAATATCCACGAGAAGATCGGGTAAGTTACTATCTGAGTTCGAATTTTTTTAACCAAAAAATATTGTATTTTCAGTTAAATTAACATGCAAAATTCAAGCCATTCGCTCAGTAATTTGAACACTCTGTATTTTTGATTGTACAGCTAAGAGAAGTCTCATAGATATCTTCAACACATTCAATTGACGAAAATTCAACTTAACGATGTTCTCCGCTCTATATTTGTTATGAACTATATTTGTTCACATTCATACTGACATACATTTAACTCAAATCAGTTGCACCACAGTTATTTGAACATAAAAAATGCAACCATACGTTTCATGTTTTGTTCTATATTTGAAGTACCTAAAATGAAAAGTTGACGCAAATAAAACTGGCCTATTTAGGTAGATAGATAATAAATAACTATTATTTATTTCTGTATAAGAAGTGGGAACATTGATACGGTTAATACATCCAGGACATTCGTTTAACCATAAATAGTAATAATGAAAAGATTTACCGAGAATGTTAAGGAACTGTTGTTATTAATATTAGAGAAAGATAGCTACAGAATTGACAAATAAGGCAAATAAATCAATAAGTGTTTACTAAAAATTGAATACCAAAATTGTATAATAATATAAATAACATATATCACATAAATAAATGAAAGCAAGTTTAGAAAATCATTACAAAATCAGTAATACTATATCCTAGCAAGGAGTGGTAATGGATTATTGAAGGGAAATAAATCAAAAACAAAAGGATAAATTACAAAAAGATTGGATAACACGTCATGAAACAATGAAACACGTCATGAATGAGAGAAGGAAATAGAAGAAGAAGGCGAGGAATTAAAAGGTTGAATAATAATTATAAGAAACAATATAAGTAAGAGTACCAAATGAATCAATCATTCATATACATAGATATGAAACAAAAAAGCATCTTATCTTCATCTGTCTTTTATGCATAAACTTCTAAGTATATATAAGTATTTATTTGATATCTTGATGATTTGTTTTGAAGTGCTGACGGTTCGAAATCCAATATGCGAATGGAAGTTTAATTGTTGTACATTTAATTATATTAAAATTGAGCATTTCAATCGAATCATGCACTCAAAGTAATTTATATAGAAGCCCAAAGTATAACCAATCCGTGAACGACTTTTGAAATAAAAACCTCGTCTGCATGAGCGAAAAGTCTGAAAATCCAGTCATGCCTGAATAAGTCTAACAGATTGAATTTTTTATTTCATTTCATAACAATTTAATATCGCACAAAACCCAACTTTCGATAATAATTCAACGTGCCGATACCACTCGAACAAAACAAACCCACAAATCAGGAAATTCCACGCTCAAGCACACGATTAATCGACTAGCTCGTAATCCACAGAAATCCCAACCTACCTACGCCCATGTCGAAATATCGGTAGAGAAGAAAGAGCTGTCCTTAGAGGGAGACAGAACCAAAGCAGCTGCACGCGCTCGTCCGATCACAGGTGGCTAAAGTGTGGGAACACCATAGCCTCTGAGATTCCCACGATCCAAGATCCAACATGGGCCTGTTAACTCGCTCGGCTCCACACCTGGGTCCGTTATAAAAGCCCATCCCCTACCATTTCCACAGTCATTCAGAGTTTAACTCTCGATACGTTCACTACGCGCACACCAGTGTTACGAGTGTCGTCGGAAATGTCGTACGAAATGTTGTCTTCCACCGTCGAAGAACCGCAACCTATCTCAAGAACTTATCAGTACCGAAAGGTCATGAAACCGATGCTGGAGAGGAAGAGGAGGGCTAGAATAAACCGCTGCCTCGACGAACTCAAAGAACTTATGGTCACAGCCCTACAGAGTGAAGGAGAAAATGTGTCGAAATTAGAAAAAGCCGACATCCTGGAATTAACAGTGCGTCACCTCCACAAACTTCGAAGACAACAGAGATTGTCCACCAACCCCGTCATCGACGCTGACCGCTTCAGGGCTGGGTACACCCACTGTGCCAACGAGGTGTCCAGGTGCCTGGCGGGAACTCCTGGAGTCGACATCCAACTGGGAACCAAACTGATGACCCACCTAGGCCACAGGCTGAACGAAATGGACAAAGTGTCGCCGCTAGTGATCCAAGTGTCTTCCCCGTACACGCCCCCCGTGTCTCCTAACCTGGAGCACCCCTACACGATGCCTTTGACGCCGGCGTCGTCAAACTCCTCCAGGTGTTCGCCGTCGCCCAACCAACCCATGGATTGTTCCACGGCGGGACTACTGAAAGTCGCGCAGAAAGAAGAGGTCTGGAGGCCCTGGTGATTTTTTCCTGAAAATTCAAATCTCACAATGTGTCTTTCGTTACAAATTGTTGCTCAATCGCTTTAACTTAGGTATAGTATAGAGAAATATTAGTTTTTAATCTTGAAGCTTTAAATTTAACGTTAGGTTTGAAATAGATTTACTTTTTATGTGATATTATTTATCGGTACCTGTGATTTTAAGAGGCAATTTAAATGATCTAAATCAAAAATGTTACGAAGCCTTTATAGTTTTTTATGTGTGTATTGCAAGCGATACTGTGATACCATTTCTGTATTTGATACTGAAAATACATTTGAATAAATATGAATTGTTACTATTATATACTTCGTTTTCTTTTCTATTTATTTTCAGGTGAAATATATTACTCTAATTCAAACAAATGAATGAATATTTTGAGTATTGTCTTACACAAACATGAAACAACTTATTAGAAGTGAACTGTAAAAAGATAAAGATTACGATAAGTTTTGGAATTGGAAAAACAAATCATTAACTCCAGTTGCAGCACAACAAATTTCTTCTAACGATAACAAATATTCAATTCCATGAAATGTTTATATCCAAGTAAACAATCGTTATCACTAGTCATAAATATACAAACAATATTCAAAAGGCGGGAAATTATTTTTTCACGCACATTTATCTAAAGAAGATGTATCTTATTTACAGCTACCATTTTTTGTGCAGGTTACACATGTATGTCTTGTTATAAGATTTTTTAAAAAGCAACTGTATTTAGGAAAGATTAACTTTTAATAAAAAAACGTTTTAACTTCATTTATATATACGAGCATAGAAACAAAAACAGCCAAAAATCAAGAAAACAATTGAAAATATCAATACAAACTCTTTACAGCCATAAATCTTGTCTGAACATTATTTGTGGACATTCTTGTCAAAATAAAAAAAAAATCTAATATAAATTAAATTTGACAGTCAAGCAAGCTAATGAATTTTTCTAGTATTTGATTTAATGTTTCATTTTAGGTGGTAAAACTCCATAAATTGCAAAACACATAGATCACACTAAAAAATATATAATAAGTATATAAGAAATTTCAGTAAAGGGTTTTATTAGTATGTATCATTTAATGGAGGACAAAAAACTAAACAGGAATTTTCCCAAAAACTGTGGTTTATATATTCAATTTGAAATGTTATGTTGGTTAGCTACAATTTCACACTTCCAGAAGTATTTTAGATGATATTTTCACGAACAATTAGACAGAGAAAACACTGCTCTGATTGTTTAAAAACCAGCATCTCAGCGATTATTGTTGATTATACTTCAAGGTCCAACAGTATCGGCAATGATGTCAAAGTGATCAATATCGACGAATAAGATCGATCGTGGAGGAATAAAAATTCAAAAATGTCATTATCTACATTCAAATTTGTTTTTTTATTTGTGTGATTATTTCATATGTCTGATCGATCCATTTATGTGTATATATAGCGAGTCAATTTTCTTTCCAAAATATATGTTTTCAAAATAATTACGGTGAAAACTTAATACACTTATTTGGTTTTTTCATCCACTTGCTCATAAAAATACTTTCATTATTCTAATTATTTCAAAAATATATATGTATACTCCATTTTTGGGAAATAAAACTTTTGGCTTTCTACTTTCTCATCTTTATGCAAAACAAATTTAGGAAGAAAACTTCCAAAGAAGAAAGAAATCAATTTTAAAATCCTGGATAGAAATTACTTTCAGACACAAACTGGAACAAACTCCTCTTGAAACAACTACTCTCATATAAACTTTCATATAAACATTGAATAACACGAAAGAAAAAATACTTTCGAAACAAATACTTTTATATGAACCCTGAATTGAATCAGACATCAGACGGAGACGTAGAAGTCCAAACGTTTTCCATTACTCCATTGTTTAATCAAAAATAGATATTGTTAATTCTGAAATGTTTCAATGAATTTGAGAATAATTCAATCTTCCCAAATGCTTTTTATAAATAGATATCCATGTTCAGTCAGAATCAACCATAACAATTACTTTCAAACTAGTTGAAGAAGTTCAAAAATGATTATTTTTTTGACGGTAAACTACAACATGATATCAATACAAATTATATATTTTGCTTTATTCATTTCAAAGAATATATTGAAATGTCTCTGAATTGATAGTGATAGATCTAACCAAGGAGTTTGTATATTCACGTAACGAATTTGAAATTATACTCAATTTCGTACTCGCAGAGCCATCTGTCGTCTCTGAAAGTACTAAGTAATATAAGTAGCATTCTCCATATGATTAAAACATTTCGTGATAGGTAGAATTAGGACCTTTGGCGTAAAATTAATCTATTGAAAACATTTTTCCCATCAACAGGTGTGAAACATTTCATTGGAAGCGTTGAGCACGATGTATTAGAATGGCATTATCTTGGAACTATGGCATTACAAATAGTTCAAAAAAGAACGTATATTCTCAATAAAATATAAAAAAAACTTTTCAGAATTTAAACATATATCAGATATCGAATATATTTACAAATTTCAAGAATAATATATAATTAAAATGTACCGTTATTCTATGTATAGATGTGAATTAGCCGCTGGCGTAAATTTTGAAATTCAAACTTTTCTAGTGCAAATTTCTCCATAAAATATTGAACTGTCATTCATGAGCACCAAACAGTTGCATGTGTGTTTCCAGTCTTCAAATTTCACAAGTAACATGCAAATCAATTACTATTTTTTTACAATGAATACAAGATAAGAAATAGATAAAATAAAAAGCTTTGCAAATGAAGTGGCAAAGGAATACTTGGACGATAAGGTATTTATGAATTAGTCATGCTCATAAAACACTGAACTTGTGGAAATTAAATAAGGTAAAAAAATAACCAGTGAAGTACAAACTATAGCGAAAACAGATGAAGATGTGGAATCAATTATGCGGATATTAGCATGTGTTGAGAATCGCAAGCAAAAAATTCCAACTTTCTGAGTTAGAACAAAATTTCAAAACTGTATGAGTTGGAGATATTTGGAATCGTAGACACAAAAAACGAGAACTCGAGTGAAAAATTAGTGAAATTACTCAAAGATAAACTAAGTACAAATATTACTAGTCATTATTCTATTAATGATATGCTTGAGCCGTAATAAATGATGAGGGGTAAGACACCCCTCTCATAAAATCACACAGACCAGAACAGATGTTATCGTTGGGAAAAGCGTGACTTTCCCATCATTATGAAGTCCGCTACTGAATAAATTAATGTTTTCCTATTATTTACTTACAATCTGGAATAGAAACCTTGCGTTATATCGAAATTACTACGTGGTTACTGTATGAACTAGTATTTTTCACTGATGGATTAAAATACTACATCACTGAAACGCAGTTTTTAGCTTCAATAAGCCCAAATTAAAATGAAAATGAAGCTGCAGAAGTAGGTATTAGGTAAATGAAAATATTGTCATACCTGTTTTTAAAAAATCTGTTTTTCCGCTGCAGGGTGCAAATTTTACTAGAGTCTAAAATTATTATAGAGTCGGCGTCCAATTATAATAAAACTCAGTAATATGACGCATCTAAAATTAATTTTTTGCAACGCTTTGAACCGATTGTAAAGGCTACGACCCAATTTGGAAAAGAGGCAGTCTGGTCGAACAAAAGAATTATATGATAGATAGATAGATCTATATTTGCTCCGGTTACATATAATGTACATAAATAAACTCCGAGGAGTGTGGAACACGACAGTAATAAATAAAAACTGAATAACAAATCAAAGACTCACATACCTAATAGATATTATCACACAAGTATTTTTAAGACAAAAAATATATTTAAAATCAGGCAT
>WOGN01005194.1:0-13419 GCA_015342105.1 Leptinotarsa texana | reverse complement strand
GTATGCCTGCTTCCTTGCGATTTCTTGCGGCAGTGGAATGAAATAAGAACTGTTACCAATCACATATTTATTAATTGCTACTTCCAACGAAATAATTTTACTCAAAGCCCACCCCGACAATTATTTTTCAAATTCGCCTAACTTAATCAATATAACATCCACAGCGTTTTCATTGGACCAAGCAGCCAAGTTCGTACTTGAATCGATAACTTTATTTGGCGTGCTGAAATATTTGCGATCAACAATTTCCCCATCATTCGACTTTTTAATAAAATCCCCTGATGATGTAAAGTTAACTTTTAGGCATGACATTTGTTTCAAAATATCTAAAATCTCATGTTTGAATAATGCAAAAGCATCGTGTAGAATTTTTTTAGGATCCTTATGAGTTAAATTGATGATTACCCCCGTTGTTACTCTACTATTGAAAACATTGTTAACATTTTGCCACTTCACCCTGGTGCTTCGTCGTTTCAAACCCGAGCCTGTACGTTTATTATTCATCATTTTTATAATCACTTTGAAGCGTTTCAAGTCCCCAATTTGTGTAATTATTTTCTTGTTTTTTTATAGCTAAAACGCATTTCTTTATATGTTTATTAATAAATTGTATAGCTTGATTGGCAATATGATCCGAATAATTATTTTTGATGTGTAAAATGTATTTATCAATTACCAACTTGATTTTTGGAAAATCAACCATTTGGATTTTATTTATTGACATGACTCATCGATATTTTGTTCACAAATGAAATTTTTGGTGTGATGAGTAGGTTCTGGAAGCTGCAGAGAATTGAATCTCGTTCTGTGGAAACTGTTGAGATGATTCTGGAAGCTGCTGTGATTTAAAACTCGTTGTGGAAGAGGTTGCTAAGACGATTTTGGATGTAGTTGTTGAGATGAATCTGAAGTTATACTGCACACCAAATGGAAGGAAACTGGTGCACAGTCACTAACCATTGACGATTTGGTTATTTTGCGAGAAGATACTACCCCCTCTCAACATTGGAGAATGGGTCGCGTAATCGAACTACACCCAGGAGCAGATGGCATCACTCGAGTTGTCAGCATCCAAACAGCTACAGGTGTATTCAAAAGAGCAATCCAAAGGCTCTGTAAGCTACCTATTCGTAGTTGAACTTAAAAACTCAGGGTTTTCAAGGCCGGCGGCTATGTTAACGCTCCCTATGCTCCCAAGCAGCGACCTATATACCTCTCGTCCCTTCTTCCAGGAAGGGTAACAGGCGAGTATCGGTCAGCGTTTTGTGTAGTTTAAAATGTATTTCACATCGCCTTGAACAGTTGTCGGTGCATGATGTAACAAATATTGCAATATAGCTTAAATTTTATCAGCGTTTATGTCCCATTTACAACTCGAAAGCAACATTTTACACTCTCCAGATCAGAGTTCTGAGTATTGAGAAAATAACGCTAAGACATCACAATTTGTTACCGGAAGGATGCGGTATTTGTAGTGATTGGATTCGAACCGCTAGAAATAGTGCAGAATTAATGAAATGTCTAAGTGAAACTTCTGCCATAGAATGAATCTGAATCAGACACTTCTCCAAATTACCACAAATGCGATATTCTTCTCGACCCGCGTTTCAGCAACCAAGATTGCATCTTATGGAGGTGAAGAAAACTCAGAGAGTGAAATTCGACTGTAAGAACAAACAAATGAATGTGACCTGAAATGAAAATGAATTGATAAATTGATCGACAATAAATGAAATTTCGAATGAACCTAAACAAAAAAAAATTAATGAAAATTGACTGCAAGAAATATTTCAGAAAATATTTTGAACCATGTTACATCACGACGTTTCGATTGTTACTATCAACTGAAATAATTGTATCTACGCTGGCTAACTGACAATTTAATATCTAATACATAGGTATGTGTATTTTGTACGCATGAAAGACATATTCTGCATGAGAAACGTATTGTGGTGTTCAAGAGTTTTTATGAAATCATCACAAAACTGTGTAAAAGTAATATAATAAATGAGTGATTGTTAGTTAATAATTTGAATCATTGCCATATTCATTTTTGAAAAATGAGTTCAAGTATGTTTGGTCATTGAGGAATTGCTTCGAATTTTTGATTCTATAGACTACTGAACACTATACCAGATTGAGTATAAACCTCAATTGAAGTCATGCCCTGTCAGAAGACGCCTCGAACAGAAAGGTTTAATATAAAGTTGGAAAACATAAGTCGACTTATTTTCAATTAGAAGCCCAACGCAACATTTTCAAACAATCTGAAATATATTTCTTCATCCATTGTTCTATTTTGTACCGGTTAGGAATATGAGAGTCGGTAATGATACAAAATTCAGAAAAAATCATATATTTTTTTTCTCCTATTCGGAACGTGTTTACTAGTTACATACACATACATGACAGATTTGAATATTATAGTCTTCCAAGGATCAGATTTAAAGATGACAAGCTTTTGGTCATGGTGGAGAATCTGTTTCACTATCTTTTGGTTGATTTTATTTCCTTGAAATGAAGTCCCATTGATTTGAAACCTGACTTCGCAGAATCATATTTCATTATGGTTGTTTCAAACTCAGTCGAACACTTTTTAACAGAATACAGGCAATTTTTGAGAAAAGACCATATTGATTCTCAAAATAATTATGAGTATGGCTAACAAGAGAACATGTACACAAAGTTGTTGACTAGTAAGTTCCACAGAGAATTGGGAATGGTGTTCGACAATGTAGATCAATATCATGAAAAACAATGATTTTTACAAGTATTTTGTAACAGTCATTTCCTCTAATTCATAGTGTCTTTTTTCGTTAAATCATACCATCAATCAAAATTCAGTGAATGCCACCTGACTATGTTCTAAGGGAGTTCTAGAAATTCAGACTGTACACGAAACTTATGATCCAATTGATTAATATCCAGGAATTCTCAATATCTTTCACAAATCCTTAGATGTCTTTTTCAATGCAAGGTAAGTGTTGGGAAAGACAGCTTTTGGCTGTTACTCCTCCATCTTTATAAAAAAAATGTGTGAATTTTCCAAAGAAAGGAAGAAAACAATTAATTCCAAAAAACTACCTCTTCACAAAAATGTGTAGATTATAGAAAGGAGTAACTTTCAGACACAAAGTGGGAGGAAAACATTGAATTATATAAAAAACACGTTTCTCTATTCAGTTGGTACATTTTTTATGAAAATGGAAAAGAAAACAGTCAAAAATTCAAAACCTCTCTTTACCACAAATTAATCTCCTGAAAAATTATACCTTTTCCAATTCAAACAGTGCAAGTATTTGGAATATTTTTCCAGTCATTTTAGGTCTATTTAGGCCTGTATTTCAAAAAGTTGACATACCCAGCCGTAAATTTGTATAAACTTTGTATTCTGGCATCATAAAAGTATTCTCAAAATTTACATATGATTCGACGGCCGCAATTTAAAAAATTGGGGGTCAAAAGTCAAGAAAAACGACTTTTTGCACGTTTTTTGACAATATCTCGTTCCCAATGGGTTTTATGCTAATTGTATTTATTGTAGAGAATTGAATTCTCTACAACTTTTGATTCAAACATTTTTTCATACTTCGAATCGATTTTGAGATAGGGGGCAGCCTGAGCGCAGATTAAATATTATTTAAAATCAACTGGTTAACCCGATAGAAATCAGCTCATTTAGGGTTTATAAATTATTACTCAATGAAAAATAATAAATAATTTCCATTTTTCATTAACAAATATATCAACACACAAACAAGCCAGAGATGATGCGGGTGTTCTCATTATTAGGACAGCTATTGAAGAATCTAAACGTCAAAGAACAGCAATTATAGTCGGTGAAGATATTGATCTACTTGTGATTTTGATTGGCCGTACATTATCTCTTGAACAAGAAATTTTCTTTAAAAAAGTTGGCAAAGCAAATATGAAAACGGAAATATACTCCTCTAAGAGTTTCGACAAATATTCAAATTCTAAAAAGCACATTTTGTTCCTTCACGCTTCAAGCGGCTGTGATACGACTCCTGCGTTCTTTAAAAAAGGATAAAAAAAGTTTTCAAGAACATTCGAGAAACTATCTAATTTGGATGAACTTGCCGTAGCATTTGAAAAAGAAAACTGCACGGTTCAAAGATTATTTGATAGTGAATTGCAAACTTTATTAGCCGTTTATATTGCTCCAAAGTATGTAGAAACTATCGACCATCTTCGTTATGCACAATATGTCAAGCTAACAAAGCTCAATAAACCTGTGCAGTTATCAAATATCTCACCAACTAGTGGAGCAGCTCACCAACCTATCATGACCATTTTACCACCTGCTCCAGATGAGTTACTCAATAAGATATTCTGTAACTGCAAAAGTGGTTGTAATTCAAGATGCTATAGCTTGTGGCCAGTGTAATGGGCAAGATTGTCTCAATGCTGTACCATATGAGACCAATGTTAACGAAGATAGGTCCTTTGATCCAGAAATCATGAAAGAATTGGAAACGAATTTGGGTGAAGATAACAATGAAGATGATAATGCTCTTGAATTTTTACAGACGACGATGAAGAAGAAGAAAATTGAAATTGAAACTAATTATTCTTTTAATTATTTTATCTGTTTTTTTTTTCAATTTTGACATCCACAAATGTATCAAATGAGATTTTCTGATAAAAATGTCATTTAAAATTTCATTTCTTTTCTATTCATTTTTATTTGTTAAAGAATAATTACTACAGATTAGATTTGAATTATAATGTAATATATATTTTACCCTCTACAAATTTATAAGTACACGGACAGGTGAGTGTTATTAAGTAAATTGATTCTTAATTGAAAATAAATAATTAATGGAAAAAATATTTGAGTATAATGTATTTGTTGATAAAAAATTAGAATAATTCATAATTATCAAATGAGTAATAATTTATAAACCTCAAATGAGCTGACTTCGATCGGGACAACCAGTTGATTTCAAATAATATTCAATCTGCGCTCGCGCTGCCCTCTATCTCCAAAACTATTTAACGTATGGAAAAATATATGGAACAGAAATTGTAGAGAATTTATTTCTCTACAATATTGATAACAAATACAATTAGCATAAAACTCATTGGAAACGAGATATTGGCAAAAAACGTGCAAAAAATCGGTTTTTGACTTTTGACCCCCAGTTTTTGCAGTTGCGGTCGTCGAATCTTATGTGAATTTTGAGATGCCAAAATACAGAGTTTAATGAATTCACAGGCAAACCTCCTGAAATAACTGGACTATATTTCTGTTACTGAACAATTACATAGTTTTATGCACGACTTTCATTCTGACGTGATGTCAGGCATACAAAAAAGTCTCACAAGCAGGTCTATAGTTATTTGTGAGTCAACAATACATGTTTCAAAAATAAATACGAGTTGGTATAGAAGTAGGTGTTCTGTTTTCATTGTTCATGCTATCTATACTCTAGGTATAGATAGGTAGGTATATATAGATAGGTAGGTATATATACATGTATATAGTTAGTGTGCAGATATAAAAGTTATTCGGAATGAAATTCAATTCTGAAAATTGTTCGCGGGGGCACGTTACCGGATATTCTAGCTGAATTACAACTTTCACGCTTTTAAAGAACATCGAACTAAAAAGTTAATTTTTTTAAAAAAGTAAGCTCAAAACACTAACGATCGAAAAATACTAGTTTTATTGTGAAAGAAGCCTGGGCGCTAGATATACAGAAAATATGGGACAAAGCTCCCAAGCTTTTGTCTATATAACTAGTATTTTTCGATCGTTATCGTTTTAAGCTTATTTAAAGAAATTATTTTCAACTTTTTAGTTCGATGTTCTTTAAAAGCGTTTTTTTAGGTTTTTTAAACTACAACCCTCAGAAGTCAAAACTTGTGCGAGCTGAGGACTAACGAGGTCTTACCTTTTGAAGTGTGATCCCTAATACGGATTGGAAATCGATCGTTCAGCCTGGGGCTTGAACCATCGACCAACACGGTGGACGATTTGAGAGAGTGAAAAAAGCACCCACGTCGAACCGACCGGCTACCCTTCGTAACTCTATAAACTTGAATAAACCGAAACCAGTAGTAACAAATAATAAACTTAGTAGAATTGAGACAAGAGTTATTTTCTATAGACAATAGCAATTTCTACACACTCATCAATCGGAAAAGTATATCGTAGTAGCTGCGTTGGAAATTTTTGAATGCATAGTAGGCTGATGAATCGAACATTTATTATTTGATAATCAATGAATTTATTATCATTATTATTATCATTAATATAAGACAAAGAAGTATTGTGAAGGATGAGTGCATATACTTTGATGTGTGCTGGAAATTAGCCTTTCAAACTCAACTCTATTTTGATATCGACAGTAGATGACTTATTTCATCAGTTCGGACTTTCATTGTCTAATATAACATAAATTGATTGAAAAGTTTTACCGAAAATAATAATTTTATCAAACAAAAAACTGAAATTACAAAATAATAGCATACAAGCAAAAACCAAACATAAAAATTGAAATATTAATAAAAGCTGAAAAATAAAAATAAAAAATTATTGTTAACGAAAAATGGAAAATTAAAAATTGAAAGATTTCAAACCAAGTTATGTCACGATGTTTCGATTATTATTAGTATCCACAATCGTCTTCGGGTTATCACTCAACATCGTGACATAACTTTGAAATCTTTTAATTTCAATTTTTCATTTTATGTTAATAATAATTTTTAATTTAAATTTTTCAGCTTTTACTAATATTTCAATTTTTATGTTTGATTGTTGCTTGTATGTTAAATTTTTCAGCTTTTACTAATATTTCAATTTTTATGTTTGGTTGTTGCTTGTATGTTATTTCTTTGTAATTTCAGTTTTTTGTTTAATAAAATTGTTATTTTTGGTTAATCTTATTAATTTTTTAATTGTGTTTTTCAGGGTTTTCAAATCAATTTATATTATATTAGACAATGGGAGTCGGAACTGATGAAATACACCACGAAAAATGTTCAACTACCTTCAAACAAAAAGTAGAAGACTTCATTGCATCGAGTTGTTGGAAGCACTTGATAATGAATAGTGGGTCATTGTGGAAACTGCCAATATCTATCATTAGTTTATTAACAGCTTTATCATATTTTTTAAGTCGGAAGTTTTCATATGCATAGTAGGCTGATGAATCTAACTCCGTGTCGTAATCCAGATTCCAACGCTTATTTACTTATATACTTCAGAGTTCAAAGATAGACGAATATTATTATTACTCGCATGTATGAATTTCGTCAATTCCGTTGTCATATTGTCGGATTGGTTGGTGTTTTGGAAGCCGAAGAAAATGTATCAAGATTTTTCGAAGCTGTTGTTTGTCTTCACGACCAATATATCTGAGGCTACATCACGAAGCGACGATAGTTCATAAAGATCAAACATGCGATAAGTCACCTTCACTTTAGCATTATCAAAGATACTTTTATTAATGCGAGTTAAACATTCGGAATGAAAAATTGTCTTTTTGAAAAAGTATTCATTTTATAAAAGTACAATGATAGAGTTACAAACAGATTGAATAAAATATGAGTTGAAATGAAGTGTATCGCTCCGCACGATAGGGATTTCTTGGAAAAGCGCTGTCACCAAATCATGTTTCTATGAGAGCAGAAAATCATGGGAACGGTCGTTTCATAACTTCTCCCTCCATAAGTTCGAAAATGATGAAGTCATTTTCGTCTGGATAGAACCATTTCAATTTCCAGGATATTTCCTTCTTTCATCGTCTTCTTAAGGCGAACCATTTTAGTATAGTACCCCTTTCGTTCTTTTTTCTGATCAGTATTATTAGAATCAATACAAATATGCTCGATCAGAAATTGATTCCGAAGATCTACATGTTATTGATTATCGGCTACATCGATCTTTTTGACTGTTGACAATTCTCCTGCTTAGTTGTGGAGTCCGTTCATTTCATGTAAGTTGAGCTTGGAGAAAGTTTGTATGTGTTTGTGGATGTTATGATATTTTGGTAGAGAAAGTAGAACTTGAGATCGCCTAATGTTTTTTGAAAGGCGATGTAAAATGTTTTCAAGCGGTTTTCGAGCGTTTTTTGATTTTAATTGAATGTTCGAATAGTTCGACTATAATGATTGATCAGTTGTTTTGATAGTGAGGTCTGAAAATTCAGTTCGTGAATGATATTTTCTCGATTTGTTTTTAAAAATGCAATAGTTTGATCGTAACGCTTTCCGTCATCGGTGTCAAGTGTTTCCAAAAGCGACTTTGCCGATTCCATTTATCATACCTCGTTTAACACGAATATAGGGTTGGAGGTTGTCCAGTTTTGTCTGAGTTATTTGTATAAGATATTGTATAAGATATTCAGCTCTCTTGGGGCGTATAGACGATGGTAGGTAATTAGGTTCGTAACATTTTCCTTATTGAAGTTATGTAATTGATTGATAATTGGACTCAAATCGATGTAGTAAAGAAATATTTGTTTACTATAAATAATTTTGGTGCCACCCAATTGTATAGAAAGAATGAGGTTATGAATGGTATTGATTTGAATGTCTTCGTCACATAGTACTTGGAGTACGTGAAGTACCAGGTACAAGGTTGGTGACCTCATTTTCGTCGGTTCTCTGTAACAGAGGTTTTTTGTTAGTCTTGGGCTTTCGGGCAATATTTTCGTGATAGGTTCCTGCGTTGGTTTTGAGCTTCATACTTGTTTCCTCAAGTATTTTAGTTTTCCGGAATTTTGGTTTGTCTTTTTGTCGTGCTTTGGTCCTTATGTATGTTACTTGTTGATTGCAAAATCGGGAGGTTCGTCTCGATTTTCATTTCTTTCTTCTATACATTTTTCTTTGGTTTGTTGGTTTGTCTGTTGTATTGATTGGTGCAATTTTTGGGTAATGTCTTTATGGACTTGAACGTAGTCTGAAATGATGATCACGGAGATTGAATGGGTTTGTATTATTGATGTGACCTTTTACTACTTCGAACGGGATACATTTTGTGACACTATGAATTGAATAGGGCACGTTTCAGGGGAGTTGGGGGTTGCGTTTTTTCGGTGTTGCATAATGAAGTTCTATTCGATATGGTAAACACCAATTTTCTATTTCTCTATTTTTGAAATGAAGCTGAGAAGATTTTCGAAAAATAGGACACTGGTAGGGGCTTTCAAGGGGTATGCTTGACCACATTTAAAAAAGGACTCAAGAATTATTGTAAAACTTTCGTTCGATATCGTAGATGTATCGATATAAATATCTTTGATTGGTTTTGAAGTGGTAGGAGTGAGATTGAATTTGATGATTGGAGGTTTCCGATCATATTTGTTCTTTTGGCATATTTCGCAGTTATTGACATAATTTTGGATATCATCAATCATTTGAGGCCAATAAAAACGTGAATTCAAAGATTGTTTCGATTCATTGATACCTCTGTGACACGTTTTTATCATGTGATGAAGTTGAAGTGTTCCTTCTTGGTTATTTGATGTTTCTACATCAGTGAGGAATGTTGGATACTCGACAATTTCGAAAGAGAAATTTTTTAAAAGGTATCGTATTACTGAAAATATTTTGCAACGAAGGGTTCTCAAAATGAAGCGCATACGTTTGCTTTGGATCGAAGTAATCTTTGAGTAATTTGACGATAAAATTTTCGATGTTTTCATTTGATAATGTGATATATGCCAAAAATGTTCAACCACATTTTCGATTCTAAACTTGAGTTTTCCTATATGCCCTATATGCGTTCTGAAATAGAAATATTTGATTTGAACGTCGGAAATTATATTGATTCACTGTGAATTTTTTGGGGGTTCAAAAATTTGAAAAATGGTTTCGTCCAATACGGGGATTTCTTCGGGGTTCGTCAATATGTCTCTGACTATTTCGTGGACGTTACCTGGGTTACTCTGAATGGATACATTCTCAAAAGCATTTGAGTCGACGTTGGAAGGGTTTCTAGAAAAGGCATTAGCTGCATGATTTGATTTGCTTTTTTTGTGTTTTATGACGTATTCAAACACTTTGAGTTTTCTGACCAAATGAGTAGGGCCGGAACTATTTACAACTCCAGATGATGAAAAGAAGTTCTTTTTGATTGTCGAATAATTTACTTCCGCCGGGTTTAGTGTCCGGGTGGTGTAACATATTGGGTTGTCATTTTAGGATAATATAGCGCTTATTATTTGAGGCTTCTGTGATCAATTCGAATGATTTTTCGAAGTCAAGGTATTCTAGAACAGGTTCGGACATGAGCAATCAATAAAGTCTTTCGTGTGCTTTACCTTTTCATTTTTCTTAGGATATTTGGTCAGAGGTTTCGTGAGTCAGGCAAAGTTCCTAATGAATTTCCAATAACCCTATAGTCGCAAAAATTCATTTATATCCTTTTGAGTCTTCGGAATTGGTAAATTTTTGATAGCCGTGATTTTTAGGGGATTAGGTTTGATACCTCCAGGTGTAATCACATGTCCCAAAGTTCGACTTCCTTTCGAAGGAATTCCGATTTATCCGAATGAATTTTCAATCAAGCTCCGCACAATTTGGAAAAAACCAATTTGAGGTTTTGAATGTGCTCCTGAAGTCCGGTGCTGAATATGATGATGTCATCCATGTAGACCATGCAAATTTTATTTTGTATGTCTTTGAGAACCTTATCCATCACCCTTTGGAAGCTTGATAGTGCGTTTTTGAGATCAAACGGTATCCTCAGTTATTCGTAGTGACGATGGTCCATATTGAGCGCGGTTTTTTCGATAGAATTTTGAGCCATTTCGATTTGGTGGAATCCACTACCCAAATAAAGTGGGAGTAAAATACTGAGCACGTCCCAATTTGTCCAATATGTTATTAATATTGGGGATTGGGTATCGATCATCTATTGTTTTTTCGTTTATTTTGCGATAATCAACGACTTTTCTCCATTTCTGTTTACCAGGTGATTCGAGTTTTTTGGGCACGATTCAAATAGGGAACGACCACAGGCTACAGCTGGGTCGTTCTTGTCTGTAAACGTATGAATACCTATAAGATTTGGTTTGTACCGGTAATTCGTCTGTAGTAATTATCTAATGTTTGATTCCTGAAGTAATCGTCAATTCGTCTCCTGGTTTGGAAGATATCAGAATATTCTTGACATACTCTGATTAAAGCGATTTTTTCCTCTGAATTCATATGGTCAACACGGATTAAGTCTGTTGGAATTTGTGAAAGATTCGAGGGTGAATATTTCATATGTCGAGGATACAAATTGGGTGACAGGTAGGGTTTGAGTAACTTTGCTGAAATCTTTTTATCGGCAGGGTTTTGAATTTCAATCGGGGCATATCCGTTTTTTGCAATAGTCAATATTTGGGGAGTAATGGGATTATTCATGGTTCCTTCAATCCTCAGAATTTTTCCTTCGTACACACTGGCCGATTTTTTTACTAGAAAGGAAACACTAAAATCTGAAGATTGTCTGAATATGAAAGGTATTTCAGTATTTTTTCCTATCAATATCCCACTAATTGAATAGATATTCAGGTTAATAATCATTAAATATGTTAGTCCTAAAACGCCAACGAAATAATCATGAAAATCAAATCAAATCAAATCCATATTGAATTCAGAAAAGTCTGGTATTTATATCTGACCTTTTTACAGCCGGGTGCCGTTTTTATTACGATATTGAAAGTATATAATTTATCTGGAAATAATTTCTCAATGATCGAAGGTTCATAATCGATCGAGAGCTTCCCGTATCAATAGGTAATTTTGGATTCTTTGTTTCTACATATAGTTAAGGCATTATTACATGAGATATTGGTTTTGGATAATTCGATTGGTCTTGTTGGCTCGTTACCTGAAAATATGCGATTTCTTCAGGGTCTGAAATGTCACCGTCTGAGATACTATATTGTTGTTGATCGAATTCGTTTTCGAAATATCGATTTTGATCAGGGATATTATCCGAATTTGGGTGTTCATAATATTTATATTGGTCAGTCGAACACTTTTTGATTTGTAGGGTGTTTTCTAGGTGGTAGTTGCCTGGGTTGGACATTTATTGGTTGATTGGGCCAACGGGTCTCAAAGAACGGTTTGGATATGAAAACTTTGTGCTCGAATAATTGAATTGTCTGTGTATCTGATTTGGTATAGATTGCTGAAAAGTTGTTCGTTGGGACATTGGTAGTATAAGTATGTCTGTTTGTAGGAGTATTGAATTTGGTTCTACAATTATCTTGGGCGGTGCCGTATAATTTTTCAATATTTGCGATTCGTTCACATACACCATCGCGTTTTTAAGACAATTTGGGTTTTTTATTTGTAAATTATTCCTCAGAATGCCTGTACATACAGCAATGAATGTACCAATAGAAACCTTATCATAATGAGAAATTTGACAAAGTTTCTATTCTAAAATCAAATTAGAATCATTACTGATTCTCTGTACCACGCCATTTTATCACTCTAAGTCTTTACCTTTACAAGGTAGACTCCTCGTTAGTTGCAGAACAATACAATCTACATTCCTACGATCAGAAAAACTTTATTTCAGAGCATTTTTCAAGCTTTCCCAAGTGTTGAGTTCTAGTCGATTTCCAATCATATACGCTGCTTTTTCAATCAATTTTTCCTGAATACATTTGAGGACGTGTTCGTTCGAAGATGCGTCGTTAAATGTGTCATAGGTATTGATCAATGAATCACACCTATCAATAAATTTATTTAGTGCGTTACTGTCACCATCGAATGGTTTCGGATTATCAAGTCGAGACTTGAAAAGATCCCAGTTTATCTGAACATTTCGTTGGGGTGCCATTGTTAGTATTGGTATTGGAAGTTCAGTATTACTTTCGCAAACTACTGAATTTCCTGGAACTGATAAACTACTTAGTCTATTGAGAATATCGTCAAATTCGTTCATGAATTAATATTCAATCAATAATTCTTTATTATTGACTTTATTGCCAGTCCAGTGACATGATCGTGCCAAGATATATTGGTGTCCATTTCAACCCCCAACGAACTTATCGATGAAGAAAGCTGAATTTTCGGTCCTGGCATTATTATATCCGGTTCGGAGTCATTTATCTTCTTGGAGAAAACCGATACCTGGGATTTCGTGACATTTAATTGAATCTGGTTACTTTCTCCCAAATTTGAAATCACTTTCAAATCCTCATTGAGATATGCAACCTCCTGCTGCCAGTGAACATGTACATGCGCAGCCAATGTCCTGGAATCCAAATGAGATGATTTGAGATGATGATGAGATTTGCTTCTTCTATGGCTGTTCACTATTCAGTTTGTATTCCAAACTTTCGTTATGGGATAAAAATCAGATATCTTTCACATGAGTTCTACTTTAAATGAATGGTAACAAATTGTACTCACATAGAATTGCCATCCTCCCTGGTAAACACA
>WOGN01005192.1:0-13422 GCA_015342105.1 Leptinotarsa texana | reverse complement strand
CATTGCGAATAGTCCTTTCGTTAGGATGATTATGGCGATCGTAAAATGGGCGAAGCGCGCGATACGTTGCCCTAACTGAACACACATTTTGAAACAATACTTTATTATTTGCACGTGTTGTTCAGTGCTATATCGATCCATGATGATTTTGGAAAACAGACGGAATAAATGGCAACTGATTTGACAGATGTAACTGCAACAGGATGACCATTGTCAATTGTCTTCTAAGTTTGCACTTTTCTATTGGAAGACCCGTTGGCAATATTGTCCATGGTTTTTCAGCTAGCTTGCGCATAAGTATCCCATCGTTGAAGAATTCAAAATCATACCTGGAAAATATATTTCATTACCCATTAACATCACTTATGATTCATTCATGACCACTGATAAAAGTAATCTAACATTCATTAATATCCATACATACAGTTGATTGTATTTTGTGTAATGAATCTTGAGCTGACATACTATGAATCTAGTGTTGCAGCTCTGGAATTTTCGGAAAAGAGCCATGGTCATCGAATGCAAATCATTTGTTCAGTTGGTAAAACTTTCGAACTCTAGTTATGAAAATTTTGAAATTTGGATGGAATTTGTTGGTGAATGAATCTCTATGGGTATATTCAAATTACTTGCAATATTCCATACCCAAATTTCAATTTTCAGAATAATGATATGAATATTTTCACGTTAACAACATTTGAAGGTGGTAATAAAATTTCGTTGAATTTTTTCAAAATATCAAAATAGATAAAAGTCAGTACCTATATTGTTTCGGGCTGCATATCATTGAATTTGATTCATAATTCGCTAAAATTCTGTGTTCGTCATCAAAATAATATTTTTGATTTATTCATATCTAGATAAATTGAATTCAAAACTGTCCAACACGTTCTCGAAATAATATGGAAAAATTGTTGGGTTTCCTTAGACGTTGAATGACAGATCTCATGAAAATTATCATGTACACGTTTGATAAGTTGCTGAACATACAATTTTGTGGTGAATATAGTTGCTGACCTGGAATAAATATCCTCTGTTCACTGTCATTTATGGTAGATCGTTGTCTGAACTAGTGTAAATTGCTCCCAGTCAGGTTGAATTCGAAAGCAGCTTTTTAAATACTGTACTCGAATAATGTCGGTCTATAGCCGGAAGGCTCGACGTGAGTGCTTTGTTCACATAGTCAGTTGGCCGATGTTTGAATCGATGGTTCAATCCGCAAGCTGAACGCTCGTTATCGTCCCACCCATCTTAGGAATCAAACCTTAAAAGGTAAGACCTCGTTAGTCCTTAGCTCACACAAGTTTCGTCTTCTGAGGGAGGTGGAGCAATAGCTCGTTAACGGAAGAAACATATTTTTTAAACATAATGAAGGATAGTTTTAATTTCCTCTGTTAGTGACTATCCCCTACATTTTTTCATATTTTTTCTTTCAGTTTTTTTTTAATTATTACGTATAATACCAAGAAAAATTTTGCAATCAAAAAGTATGGAGTGAGTTATATGAATAGCGACAAAGATCCTATTTCGAACAACCCTTTGTTTGGTCTTATACGAAATAATTCTGAATAAATGGGAAACAGAAAAACTGTAGGGGATAGTCACTTCCATAGGGAAAATACATAAAACATTAGAGGTATTGAAGAAACAGATAGTTTAGCATAGGAACAATTACAGGTAGTTAGCTATTACTAACCGGTAGTAGTTAGGTACTACTAACAGATATTAGTTAGACCACTACCAGTTACATTTAGTTATAATGATCTTAGAATGCTAACTTTTTTGGCCAGACGCACGACAGAGACGTAATTTGACTGGTTGAGCGTCAAGTTCTATAAAGAATTGCTCTCAAGAACAAAACAGCCGATCTCAATTATGATACTTTTATGTTGTGGCTCTACTTAGTTTTTATGAATTGAAATATATTTTTCAAATATTGAGAA
This sequence comes from Leptinotarsa texana, assembly GCA_015342105.1. Classification (NCBI taxonomy): domain Eukaryota; kingdom Metazoa; phylum Arthropoda; class Insecta; order Coleoptera; family Chrysomelidae; genus Leptinotarsa; species Leptinotarsa texana. The sequence continues at coordinate 11,479 of WOGN01005192.1, read as the reverse complement.
ATGATTAGAGCACTGAAACTGGACTATATGTACATAATAGTATCTCAATATATTGAGTTTGTTTCTGTTTCTGAGTTTTATGTTTCAAGATCATTCTCTAAGTACGAGTAATTGTATAGTTTTGTCCCGTAGGAAAATATGAATCATTGCGTGTGAGCTTTCTTTGATTCAGTTGGTTTATTGGATTTCTGCAAAGTCTGCATCAAGTAGTGAACTATTTATCTTCATAATAAAACATCCAAATCAAGTACCGTTATCTATGAATAAGTACTTCTTATATTCAACATTTATATGTATTTAGTAATACAGAAGTCACTGATTTAGTTAAGGAGAAATACAAATTGGTGAAATTTTTCATTCAAGATCACTTTAACGCCGGTGACATAATTCGCGATTTCCGAGCGGTTTTTTCCAGCGCGGTTTCCAAACGGTATTTTATTTACATGCCAACTCTCGCATTTGATAGTGTTTGCGATTTTTACAGTCGACCGGTGGTCGAATTCCGAGCGATAATTGGAGGGCAAGGGCGACCAAGTATAGGGAGAACACAGGTAAGCAAATGGGACCCGACAGTGTTGGCTATTACCAAGCGATTTTTCAGTTGCAATTCCAGCATGGAAGTCAAAACTTCAATTCGTAGCGAAGAAATAATCCTTGTTTTATGTTCTATATTTTTTATCACTTTCATTTGCAACTAACGTTACTGCAGTTTCGTCCTATATGGACATTTTCAAACTTATTCAATAAACTCCTCTAGTTTATTGGTGGTTTCTCTTTCGGTGGTACGGGTGCACGTCGTACCACCTTGGGTGGCATCTTTCAGCAAGGGCGTAAAGAAAAACCACCATTTTATGATGAAATATCGCAAAACATCCCACCTGATTATTATTCATTGTTTTTCCTATGGTAGGACAAGTACAGTGTTTTAATTCAAATTGATTTTGAAGATTCGACTGTCTGAAGTGAATATTCGTTCGGAAACTAGAGAATGTCTTTATACTTATATCCAATGAAAGTATATAGGTAACATTTCGAGATGAAAGTATTCCTTTTTCAACAGATATTGGAATTATATCTGAGTACATAAATAAACTTGATACCAGAATATTATTTTAAATGAAAAAAATCATTAGGAACTGAATTGCCATTATACACTTACTTACTGATGACTACTCTCTATCCAAGATAAGGAGTGTCAGCATGAGAAAATCAGAAACTGTGAGAAATGCAAAGTAAGTTGCGAAAGAAAAAAGCTGTAAAATTTGAAGCTATTCAAATGATGTTTTCAAATTCAAGAAATTCCTATCTGTTCCGGAGATATTTGAAAAGAAACAAAATCTACCAATTCCGTTTGAATTTTTAACTGACATCATTTAGAAATATATTGAAAATACACTTTCTGATTGCCACTTCACAAGTTCTATCAGATAGAGTTCACAGATTTACGATCCAACGAATAATGGACCCGAATAATGAATTATCAGTTAGCCTTATTGGTGATTTCAAAAACGTCATTGAAATTAACTCTAGAATTTTCATTTTTTTCTCATCCGACTTGATTTCATATTACTTACGATGAGTAAACAAGTGGAATAAGTGCGATAATCATGAAGTTTGATAGAAGTATAGGATTCCATTGTGATGTTAATATATAGAATATTCACACATAAGTATAACACTGATGATAACGTAATACTGGTGACGATTGCGGAATGAATAGTGAAGATTGGGGCACATCCAGTGGTGCCTGATGAATAAAAAAAACGGGGTATTTGGATGAGATAGTGTCTAGAGCAAATAGTACTGAAAAGAAAAATAAGAAAGGGGAGAGAAGAAACTAGAGAAAAAGTTGTTTCGAGAAACACGTTGGAGAAATCGTAGAGATAAAAAATTTAAAAAAATGATGGACATATTTTCATCACATCCTTCTTGGACATAGAACTAAAAAATTCCAATGAAAGCAGCATGTGGAATTGAAGGAAGAGAATGACATAAAAAATATGAAGCTAGTACCGATGATCTTTCTTGACAAAACTTATATTACAACGAATAAGTTTCTTTCGACTGCACCATAATTCTAGAAGAATCTCAATGGTAGAGCCAGTTCAGTGACCTTTTCTCTTCTGACCAGTCTTTGACGTTAGTTGCTACCTCAAATTGTCGACGGTACATGTTTCACGATGGCTGACCATCGAAACATGACCATTCTGTTAGAGCAACATCACCTGATACTTCATAGATTATTTAATCATCCTCTTCCTTCAATTCTACACGGAAATTGCCCTTAGATTTTGGTATTTTCGCTGAGCGGACATTTTGACAATTTCAACCACAAATACCTACTACTTCATAGTTTCTATTTTCTCCTCACAAAAATCGGAAGTTCAAGCTTTCGCTTAAACTCTTTGCAAAACCTTCAACTCCTTAAGGCAGGGGTATTTTCGTCCATTTCATTTTGAGCAAATGAAATGATATCCGACCTAAAAGTATTTTATATTTCCATTGGAGTTCTTTTATTACCTGAAATTGCGTTTGTTGGCGAATCAGAATATTGGATAACAAAAACCACAATCTGTATCTTATCTATCAAAGTGTAATCGTTTCAATTGAAGAGCATAAGAGAGCCAAGACCAAAAAGGCACAACTTGAAAGAAAATCTGTTTTTCCGTTAATCAGCTGTCGCCTCCATACGAACGACAACTCTCAGAAGTTGAGAAACGTGTGCGAATTAAGGACTAACGAGGTCTTACCTTATAACATGTGATTTCTAACACGGTTACAGAATCATCCCAACTTCAACCAGATAAATTATCTCGAGAAAAATATCTGGTCGAGATGGAAATCGAGCCCACCACCTTCCGATCGTGGGTCGGGCGCACTACTACCGCGGCCAATTCCAAATGTCAAGATAATCTCACTGTTTTTTTCAATTACCGTGGGGTCTGGTTTTCTGGATTACAACTCATGGTTTTTGCATCACGATGATGCACCGGTTCACTCGTCATTGCTTTTTCGTAATTGCCAAATACAACATCAAAATCATGCCTCAGCAACTGTATTCACCAAAATTGGCTCCATGCAACTTTTTTCTATCCCCAAGATTGAATATATCTAAAGGAAGGCATTCCCCGACAATTGAGGATATAAAAACCGAATCGCTGAGAGAGCTCAGAAAATGAAAATTCACCTTCTTTTTTGAACAGACTCCATACTCAGTTGATTTTTTGAACTTAAAGATTTTTCACGAGGTTATTACACAAATCCCTTCAACGTTGAACATGTGGATTCTTTTTGTTTCCTTCTATGAATCCGGCTGGTGATATGCGCTTGAATTGATTTCAAAATTATATTTACCTTGCTCGTTCTAATATCACGAATAAAGATAATGTAATGAAGGGGAAGTTATATTTCAATAATACGGGTATCTTCCATATCACTCACACCGTGTTACAAATCACACGTTAAAAAGTAAGACCTCGTTAGTCCTTAGCTCGCACAAGTTTGTCAACTTCTGAAAGTTGTCGTTCATATGGGGAAGACAGCTGATTGAAGGAAGAAAAGACTGGCATATTTATGGAAATATATTGAAAACGAAAGATTTGCTCTCTACCTAACTCGTGTGTGTTGCGAAGTGGGACAGCACTGAAGGTATTCTATTTTAGTTTACGGAAGTTGGTAAATAGTATTTCCCGAAATTGTTTGCAACTTGCCGATACTGATAGAAATCCACATTAAAATTCACCAATGAGATTTATTTTGATTAGCATTATAGTCATAGTGGAAACCAATATTTTCATCATATATTCGGTAGATCAAGTTCTTGAAAAAATCTATTAAATTTTTCCATTTGGTCGAATGGAAAACTGTCAGTATGTTCTACTCATGAAACCAACGCTTGGCCAAGTTCAGAACTCTGGGACGATTGGTGTCATCTGCGTATCATGCAACTGTAGGAATCGTACGTTGAAAGATGGGACCTTGTAGATGTTCATCTCGTAGGAGTTTGTCTTCGTGGGTGGACGACAGCTTATTAACAAAAAATCAATTTCAGCCAAAAACCTTCTTTTTATGAAAATATATATTTTTGTCAAACTTTAATTTATGAAACAAATTATACTTGCCGCGACCGTTTGTCTGTATAAATGCAATAAATTCAAAAAATATCAAACTATAAGAATATTTTGAATGAAATTACCGATAACATCAGAGTTTGAGTAATTGAAAGCCTTTTTCAAAGATTTATCATTTGTTTTCGGAGACCCACTTGTTTGGGAAAGCTCAGTTGGTAATTTGGTTCCATTTATTTTGTAAATATAAATATTTTGTGCTGTATTGAGCAATGAAGGACCAAAGCAACGTTCCACCCACAAGTGACATCTATGACCTTCTGAAAGGCAAAAAACAGCGTATTACCAAAAAACATATTTGTCCGATATATTGACTCAGTATTCAACGGAATGAACTCCGGTGATCATGTCGAAGTAATCGTGATTGAAAGTATATTTGTGGACATCAAAAGTGTTTTGTTTTGTGGATGTCATTATCAAGAGCGGAAATTTCCTTCAACGGAGCTTCCCGAATCCACTGCTTTCCTATGCTATTCTTCACGCAGACGACCACGAGGAATCAAAGTAAGTCCCTTAATGTTCTCGTTCTTGACCAAATTTCAACTATCGTTTTCTCTTTCGCCATTATTTTTGAGAATAACGGATGGATATCACCCAAACTCAGAATATTTTCCAACAGTTCATTTTTCTTAACCAATTTCTGAGCTAATATATACACAAACACCGCCTATTACTTTTTGGTATTGGTAAGTAAGAAGTCTCTAATAAAATATGATAAAGACGGGGGTGTGATCTTCGATCATATTTTAGGATAAATACCATCACACACAAACTAGCTTATAAATTATCGACAAATTATTGTCAGCAGATTTATTTCAAAGCGTAACATTATGTTCATATTACAGGATAACAACCATTATCGAAAAGAATCGATTTCACGAAGGAATTACCTAAATATTATGAAATATCTTTTCATACGCACAAAATGATTCAACAAAATGAAAAAAAAGTAGGTACTCAACAAATTGAAGGCCTACGATTTTTTTATCTGTGCCAGCAAAGTAATTTAAGCATGATTTTATATTTGGTAGATAGTTTCCTAGAAAGCTGGCACCTGCCTCAAATGAAGGCCCCTAATTTTATTCGTATATAATAATAATAATAATACTTGGCTCACTGCGTTTGCTCAGGGCACATGATTCTCGGACCCAATGATCACTTATTCCACGGTGTGAGGTGTGGTCATTGGTTGATAATGCTGGCGCGCCCTCCCGAATGTATCGGGGCTTTGGGGGATAGGGCCTGACCAGCGCACACTACGGTGAAAAAATAATAATAGTAATATGAAATTATTCACTTTTCAGAACAAGGATCAGTGCATAACAATTTGATCAATCTGAACAAATTCAGGAAACTCACAAAGGATACTCTGTGCATGGGTATTATTCACAATATTCACATCATGAATCGGAACAGTGAGAGTAAAATGGATTCGACAATTCAGGTTATGAAAATGTAAAGATGTGGAAATCTTCAGTGTTAGAAATGTAAAAATATAAACATGTAAGAGTATGAAAAGGTAATATGTGAAAATAAAATGCAAAAAAAGTGAAAATGGTAAATGTTAAAATGAAAATGCAAACATCTAAAAAGTATAAAAATTGCAACAAATGTTAGCTTAACGATGAGATTGAAACCTTTGGTGTGTTAGGTTATATAATGTGCCATTATTCATCATGATTTTACAATATTAATGAAAGAAACTCACGTAAATATACGGCAAAAAAATGTCCCACTTTGTTACTTTTAATTTTAGTAGGTAGTTTCAACAGTGTTTTTACGTGTCATAAATAATTTTAGTGATAAAGGAATACTTACTAAGGCCTTGTTTGGGCGTGAATGTTCTTCCATCGTGTATGTTTATTGAATAATTCTAGGTATGATATTAAAAAAAAACTAGTGCAGTAGAGACATTAGACATTGAATACTGTACTTGCAGCATTTAATGACCACTTGAGTAATGTATGCAGTTAAAGGAAAGTATAGTAAGGCAAATGATCGTATTTCATTCATTTGAGAGATCAAGAAATCCATCTGTTTCTGAATTGGAACATTTGACATCTTTTTTGAATGGAATAGTTGGTTTTCCGAGATAATCAATTGTAGAGCCGATTTGCAAGATGAATATATGTTCTCTAAACGATTGTTTTTGTTGAGCATGTCGTGTTCAGTTGCGCATTGGTTTTGAGTCTTGTATTATGCTTGTGATCTACATAGTTCAATTTTGTTCGTTTTTTGTGTTGTTCCACAACAATTCCTAGGAAGTGGAGTTGTCTATTTCGATTTTGTTTTGTAAGCTGATTTCGTGAACATATGCCAGCTGGCCCGGAAACGTTGTTCTGCAATATACATTTCGGAGGATTGCAATCACTAACACCGTGACACGAGATTTTTGGATATTAGATTATTTTGTTAGATTCATTTGCTGCATTGGGATTTGTGTTATGAATTTCTGATGATGCAATTTCTTTAATGAAATGACAAATTAATTCTCATACATACATGCATTTGACTTTTAAAGTTCATCGCGTTTCAATAAATTGAATTCCCTTCGCACTAATTACACGAAAGACTGTATTGAAGATATGATTCGGCTGTCAGTATACCATTGCGTAGTTGTACATGCTCCTATGAAGGGCCGGATTTGAATCCCTATTGGGTTAAATTTTTCCAAATAAAGTTTTTTTGGAAGTGTCTGCATACCACAAATGTATTCTTTCGCATTATTTCGTAATTTTTCATCGTGAAACCAGTTAGGTGTAAGCCAATTTGATTTTTTTGTTACATACACTAGAATTCGATTAATTTTTTTTGGATATATTTTCTCTGATACTACACTCGTAGCTCGTATCATTGGGCTGTTGTACTTTCACGTATCAGGTTATTGAAAACGAGAGCCTAAACACAACGCACTAAACCACAAATTGCGGTGCTGAACAGAACCGTCCTCAACGAATAAGCCTGAGTGAGTGAAGTCGATTATATATCTCTTCTATAGGAAGTACAGAAGACTGAAACCTCGAATTTCGATGATGACGTCTTCGTAAGGGGAGATATCGTCGGCCTTATTCACTCATTCTCATCCGTCAGATACAGTTGAATCCAGCAACGTTGTGTTTCATCCTAGCATCTCTGATGAGATCTTTAGCGAGTCGAAACATCACTGTCTAGTTTTGAATCATGATAGTGTAGTAATTGAGTCCTGGTTTTTAACTAGTTTCTTGGCAGTGAAAGACTGAGGACGAACCTCTTTGGTTGTCAATGTCGAAGCTTGGCTTTGCAACTGATCGTCTTTGGTAATCTTGCTTATTTTTGATATTGGAAGATTGAGTTCTCTGTCAATATTTTAGATGGCAATATTATAGAAGTGAGATCTCATCGACCTCAATTATAATTTTGAAGACTATTGAAACTATTCTATTGAAATTCCGACTGTTCCCTGACACGGAGTGAATGTACTTATGCAATAACAAAGACAATTCGCACAAAGTTTCATGTGTCGCAATGTGTGCGAACTCGCATTTTTCCAAATTTTGGAAAACAAATGACTAGAGATCTACTTTCCCAAGACAGAAAGTCGAGGAATTGCATCTTCAATTTACACGAAAGAGTTTATTCAAAAGCAAAATTTTTAAAAATTTTGTATTGCGCGCATTATAATTGAGCTTACAATATATGTAATTCGCAGTGAAAATCGATCGTGCGACTGTAGGAGTTGAACCACTGTTTCACGTATATGATTACCTGTGAAAAATATTGATATTGACAGCGATTGTCATGAGCTCCGATTAATGTTAATTATGTTCGTTTGAACAGATCTACTGCATATAATTCAAAAACCAAATCAGTGATTATAACAGGAAATCGATTTTCAACATTCGGTTATTCTCATGAATTGATAAATAAACTGCAAACCAATCTCGCTCAGAACAAAATGTGAGCAAATAAGTATTCCCGAATACACATAACTGTAAATCTGATCATAACCCTCAAACTACGGAACAGCTTCCCAGAAATATTGAGTCGACTTATCTGGATTACGGGGAATTCTGAAGCGATTGAAACAAGGAATAGTAGAGAGGAGTGTTGTATCCAATAAGGGAAGGTAAATGTATGTGAAATCGAACTCCAAAAGTCAAACAAATCATAGGATACTTTGAACGATGGCAACTAATGACCTTAATAATTATTTATATACCAGCGACGATCTCGTGCCAGATGCTACATACGTCGAATTCGAATGGGTTAAGAAAAATTCGAATGTCCAGATTAGTCCTTTCTCATACAGTGTGTAAAAGCCAAATGGAATAAATTCATTATTTCGGTTATGGTACATTTTTGAAAATATCCCGAAACACGTCAAGTCTAAATTATAATTTGACATACTTCAACCCTCGTGAAACGCCACGTACAACCCCCAATTTTTTGAATAGGAAGTATGGGCGTGTGACATTGTTTGAAAGGTCTCTTCATTCTCTATTCAAAAATTTTATCGCTTTCAAATTCATTGAAACAATTGAAATAAAATTAATTGTTCATATGGTTACGGAAATTCCATGAAATAAATTCAAATCTCATTTCATCTTGAGATATCGATAATGAGAAAATAAGCAAAAACCATAGCAATGTTTTTTTAGATAGTATTCTTTAAAAACCTGTAAATAATATATGTGGCAACGTTGGTTTGAAACGCCTTGTCATGTTACATAAGTTGTCAGTATTTTAAATTAAATTTAAAGTTCGTTAACTTAAAGTTTACGAACTTTAAACTCAAGTCAACTTTTTCGACTGTCCAAATTCGATATGTGTGCACATAGCCAGTTATAATGTTCTAATGTTCAAACATCATCAAGAATTGGTAGATTTTTGCGAAACTATGCGAAAAGATGGTTTGAAAGTCGGAATCCTCATAACAGAGACTGGGCAACTTTTTGTATTCATTTTATTAAAAAGAAACCATGTTCATATGTTATAAGATGCAGTTAACACCTATCGTTAACACACCTTTCGTTAATACCTATGAATTGTATGTACATGAAAAATCAGTAATGTTGAATACGCAAACTGGTATGAGATTGAATTAGTAGAATTAATCGTTTATGGAATATCTGAACCTGAAATACGCAATGCTACTATGAATGCTAAAAGTCGTATTACTTTTGAGTTATTGACGGTTTTGTGTTGTTTTGTAAAACCTCCTTGGAGCAATGACGTACAAGAAAAAATGTCTGGCCCTTTTTTCACTCAAGTGGAAATACTATTTTCCTGATAGAAAAACAAGTGGGTCTGTTGACGTGTCTATGAAATGTTACCAGTGTGGCAAGATAGGACATGTGAAGGTAAATTGTCGGGCTAAAAATCCGAAAGCATATGATAACGGAAGTTTCTCTACCAGTCAATATGAAGTGCCTAGTTCATCACAAAGTTCCAAAACTTGTATTTTTTTGCGCCGCGACGGGTCACAATATTTCAAATTTTCTGATTGATTTGGCCGTTATGTGATGAAGATCCATAGTAATTTCAAAAAATACACCTCACGATTTGATCTCCACAAACTTCATTTGAAAAATATGTCACATCATATTTCACTTTCACAGTAGCATTGTCAAGTGATTTGTTCCACTAAAGCTTCAATTGAGAAACGACGCAATATTATTCATCGCTGATTTCCAATACATTCTTACATTTCTTTGAAAGTAAAGTTATTCCCTGCAGCATGATCTCAATGGGCGTCACGAATGTCACACCTAAGGCTACTAAAAAATTCATAGGTTATACAAACATTTCCAGTAGTGAGTTATGTCTTCATTGCCGATGATTATCTTGATCACGGTATTCCAATTGGTCACAATATTTTTGAAAATCAAAGCCCCATAACCATAACAGATTATATAGGATCTCATATCATATGTCGCAAGTTACCATGTATTCATAGAATTTCTGAAAAATTCAGTCCTGAGTTGTCTGATGTCGATGTTCCTGCCGAAGTACAAGTGATTTTTCGAGATTTCGGCGGTATGATTATTAACTGAAAATGAAGTAGGTACTGTCAGTAATATAAGTTCGAAAATACGTTTAGAGGAAAAAATTTTTGTCAACCGGACTCCCTATCGCCTGGCTATCAATAAAAGGGAGGCAGCTTGAAAAATGACAGAAGATTTGATGAGGAATAACATTATAAGATCAAACGAGTCACCATTTGCTAGTGCTGTGCTTTCGAATGTTCGTAGATTTTCGCAAACTTAACCGCTTCACAATTAAATATCGCTTTTCTCTGTCAGTCATCGACGACCAATTGGAGAGACTGGACAAGAAACGTTATTTCACATCTTTGGATATGACTTCTGGTCTTCATCAGATGCTGATCGAGGAGGGATTCATTCATAAGAATGTATTACCTGCGGATGCCGTTCGGGATTGCTAATACACCGGCTGTATTTCAGATAGCGGTTAACTTTGCTCACGCTAATCTGGAGGATTCAGTTGTCCTATTTTATCTCGACGTAATTTTGATCCCTAGTACGATTTCGGAAGAGGAATTCGACAACATTCGGCGTGTACTGAAGGCACTTTCTACCGCAGGTATTTCTTTGAATATTAATAAAAGCCGTTTTGTCAATCAGCCCTTAAATACCTTGGAAGGGAAGTATTATGTATGAAAACTGAAAAAAAATTAAAGGCTTTTTTTCCTGATGTGATGAATACAATTTGCAATTTAAGCATTGATTTTGCTTTACTAAATCTTGCTGAGCAAAGAGGTCAAATCATAATTGCGATATCGGAAGGTTTTTGTTTTTGGGATGGTTCAGTTTATGTGATATAGTTTATGTGAAAAAGGGATAAAAGGTGTTATTCAAAGTACGACCAGTGTGTGTTTCTTTCAATAGATTCTCTTCGCAATGGTTCGTCGTTACTCACTCTCGCCACACTGAGCTCGGATAACTAGTGTGTACAGTGTTGATGAATACAGTATACATAGTATAGTAAATATACAGGGTGTAACATAAGTACATTAAAATATTTAAGTGACGTATTCCTGATACCCTTTCAAGAAAAAAGTCTATATGAACTTGTGTCCGAAAATGCTTCGTTTCGGAGATACGGGGTGTTGGAATTGAATTTTTTTTCGCTTTTTGAAAATAACTCTTGCAAGAGATAAGTCATTCGCACGAAATTCGGTACCCAGGGTTTTTTTGACTTGGGAAATCATAATTTCCTATTAATTTTCATGTAACATCTAGAGAGCGCTGCGTACGCTGTCATTATTTATTTCAAATTGTCCTAACTTTTTTGACAGTGAAATTTTGTTACTTTTCATGAAAAAACCTAATTCCCACACCTTTTGCAAGTAA
>WOGN01005191.1:0-13422 GCA_015342105.1 Leptinotarsa texana | reverse complement strand
CAGCAGTAGTGTAAGGCATTTTTAAACAAACAACAATACGCGACCCGTTTAATCAAAACAATCGAACTATGTACTAATGAAAACTGAAAGAAGAGGAGTGGGTATTGATTTTAAAAGAAGGATTTTATTTAACAAAAAACTGATGAGAAGAATTGCTTGAATTTTTTTTATTTAGGCATACAAGTTATTATTAACATGGCAATTTTAACTTCAAATTATCTCGAAAACTAATCGTTACAAAAATTTTCTTTCAACAGAGATATAAAGGTATTCGAACGACCTTTAAAACAATGTGCCACTCGACCTACTTTCCCTATCTAAATAAGAGTCGTCGGACGCACCCCTCCGAGGGGGTGCCTACTACAAAAAATCTAATTGGTCTGAAAAGTGTCCCCCTTTAATTATAAATCGACGTGTCCCAGCTTTTTTTTAAATCTTACTTTTTATATTCAAAAACGGCTCTGTTAAGTTTTCGTTGTTACACACTGTATAACTTTAACAGCTTTGTATCCCAAATTATTTTAATTGTTATTCAAAATTTATGTCTAATCAATTTATATATAATAGAACTGGCCGATACTTGATGAAAATCCATATTAATACTAATGAAGTCACAGAAAGAGCGAAAAACTTCTGTTAGATAAATAAATTGATGGATGTAGCCGTTATGACGCGGTAGGAAATCATAATAAAGAAAAGAGAAATGAAACTTTCTATGTTCTTTACCACTTTTATTGTCCTATAAGGACAGGTTATTGCTTTTCTGCTAAATAAAGCTTACAATAAAACTAAGGAATTTCTTTTTGAAGACTTCGCAACTTATAATTGCAACTTATAATGCATCATAAGTAACCTTTTTGACAGATTTTTACCATAGACTTTTTGAAGTGTTTTTGAGCCATGTATATATTTTCTGTTAATTCGTGGCCTTTATTTTACTGTTAAATCTCAGATTGTTTTAATTCACAAGCCTGCTTTGTCAACAAAACCAAAACTTTTATGACAATACAGCATTTATGACCCAACCTTTCAATTATAACTTTTTTAGAAGTACAAGACCACGTGAAACATAAGAGATCATCGCGGAAAATTTCAAAACTCCCCTTGACAACCCATCTCAGGTTCCTTAAAACAACCGCAGCTTAGAGACAACATCCAATACAACACCCCGCACACATACGCTAAATTTCGCAAGCCATTAGCCAACTCAGTCCCCGCAATTAATAATTCAAAATCAGCTTTCCAAAAGCCATATTTCAAATAATCAAGCCAGCGCGAGCGACTTCATCTGCGAATCGGTCCGCGATCGGGCGCTCTCTCTCGCACGCCGCCGCATCTAGATCTCTCCTCTCCGTCCATCACCTGTCTTCTCACCTGCCCCACCACGCGCGCGCGACCAATGAGAGCCGGGAGCCGGCAAGGAGAGTCAGATCTCCTCAACTCATTCTTATTCTACGTGACGACACCGAGAGAGCATCTCGTAAACCACCTTGCTCTCTATTAATTGTTTGTAGTTTTTGTGATGTTTGCACCGCTCCACGATCTGTGACGTTCGGTTTTTGTCTGTCAGTTGATGTTCCGTTGTTGAGTGATATGGATTATTCGGCGAACTGCTTAAGGTGAGATATAGTTTAAGACATAGTTTTTGTGAATTGACGAATATGTTATGGAAATGAATCTGGGACTGGGAACAAAAATGTCCAGTGTCAAAATTTGCAGATTCGAGATGTTTGGCCTTACCTGAGTTTGATACAGTGATCTGAAAAAACATGCATTTTCATTAGCATGTCCATGGAGGGTTAGAAGAGTCCCTATTTATCAGATATTTTTTGTCAATGCTCCTTGAGTTTTCGAAAAAATAAATAAATCCAGATCATCAGAAGATACGTTAAAGTATGTTTTTTTTTCGAATTGTGGAAGGTCAAAAATCTATGAAACATTAGGAACATAGCTACAACATTTTTCATGATATTTTCTGAAGAATCTATTCGATAGTTTTCAATTCTATGTGCAGACAGTCCTCGAGGAGTGAAATGAAAATAATTTTCCCTAGTTTTCAGTGTTGAAACTATCTATTTTTATTGTGCTCTACCGACCTCTATATTCATTTCATTAATGGATTTTTTGGGATCCCATTGACTTTCTGTCCACAGTATTTAGATTTTCCGAAAATACGAGGAAGTTTTTACTGGATTTGTCATGAAAAGTTGACTGAAAACGTTCGAGATTTTGGAAGTACCACTGTGAGTTCAAATGAAGTGTTTTCAGGAATCTACCTAAATGATATTTTGAATAAAGGTTATAAACATAGAAGGGTACAAAGCCTCTTAACTATAAACAACTAAACCTATATACCTAACAGTACTATATATAAAATATGTTTAAATTCTGTGGCCTATAAATACCAAGAATAGGATTCACTGTAGATATTTTTAAATGTCAGAATATCCAGAACATTAATTTTGTAAATTAAGAATTAGGTACCTATATGGGTATTGAAAAACATTTTCATTTATTGGGAAATAAATGTATTGGCTTTCTTCTTCTCCATCTTATACGAAAAAATGTGGGAAGTAACTCCATACAAAAATGTGTAGATCAGGCAAAGAATTAACTGTCAGACACAAACTGAAAGAAAAATCCTCTCGAAATCTACTTTCATATAAACATTGAATTACACGAAAGAAAAATACTTTCTAAACAAATACTTTTATATGAACACTGAATTAGACAAACAACACTTTTTTCTATTCAGTTTATATTTCTAGTATTCATTATGGAATTGAATCAGATACGATTCACAGGATTGCTACACAATGTCGTCCTCACTGGTGCACATCCTATGTTTCGGAATAAGACACTTGCCTCTTGAGCTCCAATCTGGATAACATTTTGAGATGGAACACTAAATTCATTCCTCAAGTTACGACTTTATGTCACAAATGAGTTTAATCTACTCATGTACACATTTAATTTTTTAAATTGATTGCTTTCCTCCTTTCTCTGGATTATTCTGACATTTTTTGCAGAAGTAGAAAGCTAAAACCTTTTTTCTCGAAAATTAATCTCTTCCCCTTCAGTTTCCATTCAATTCGAGGCAAATGTGCCAATTGACATTTTCGTGAGCTGAGGATTATTGAATTGTGAGGGGCAGCTTTGAATAATAATAATAACGGCAAGATATATTTCAGAAAACTATAATGAGCAAAATTTCGATCACCCTGTAAGGGTTAGTGAATACTTTTTCTCTGATTCAATCATCTTTTTCTATTGAAATTCGAGAATGCGTATTACAGTTCCAGTAAAACCAGAGTAGGTGTTGCTCAAGGTTTTGTGTTAGGCCCACTTTCATATATCTTCAGGTACCTGACATGTAAATCATAAAATATTCAAATGTATCCTGCCAACTGTAAACTACTGCATTTGTTGATGATGTAGTTTTAAAAATAAGTATGAAAATAAGGTTCTACTTCTTATTGTTCTCAAAAAACTACGCATTGAATATCTAATTTCTATCTACATTTTCTCTGAAACAAACTTGTATAATTGAGAGTTCAAAATTATATTACATCTTAAAAACATAAAATACCTATTAAAATCCTGCCTTGTTATAGAAATTAAAATTTTCCAGAATGTAGAGATGAAATAAGGTCGTACTTTAGTTCAACAAAGAAAAAATCGTACTAAGAAAAAACAATAAAATGTCTTTACAATTTTTGGATTATAAACGGGTTGTTTTCATAATTCCATGTTGTTTTTTTACATTTGGTATTATTGAATTGTATCACATATTCATTACCTTTCTAGAGCCGAATGAATACTCTATTAATTATAAATAATTATTGAAAAATATATAGTAAATATAAATTCAAAAAATGTACTTCCTAATTTTCATTTAGCGAGTCATTCAGGTGTTTGCCTTTCGTGTAAACTTTTTTTATCCAAAGCGAGCACTTTTCCCAATCGCCAGAAATGCCACACTCTTCTTGACACGCGTTTCATCAATAGTTGGCGCCTTCAGGAGATACAAAAAACTGGACTGCTTGTTTTGGATTTATCCAGTTTTATCATTTATATCACGACATAATAATTGATTGCATCTTCCTGATGGTGTCCTTCAGAGACACTATGTCTTAACATTATATTAATTATTCAATATCAGCAGTTTTATATTGATTCACTACTAATATAATTTTCTGATTGAGTCTGCCGTTACTTGATGAAGATCCATAGTAATTTTATGAACTTCACCTTACGATTTGAAATTCACAATCTTTATTTTCAAAAATATATCACGTTATGTTACAATCACTATGAAAAAGCTACTATGAAACATATCGCCATATATTTTTGAACATAAAGTTTGTGAATATAAATCGTAAGGTGTAGTTTATGAAATCACTACTAATAATAATGATTGTAATTCATCTTTTCGCGGTGTTGTTCGTCGTTAGATTTTAGCCGCTATCTATTTATAAACGAGCGGATATTTTTATAATAAACAAATTTAATTTCATCGAAATTATGTCTTGGATTTAACCGATCGATTCTAGGAGACGCATGTCATAATGTGATCGATAATATCTATGATCGCGGTTTTATGGAACACCCAAGTTGTGAAGTTGTCACTTATATTTCGACATCTGTATTGGCTAAGACGCCATATTAAGAATATTAACAACTCTATTATTTTTCATTGTATTATTTATTATATTATTTATTTTATATCAGTATATGCCATCATTTATAGTGATTCTGAAATTACCAAGAAATTTTTAAATTTTGCAGTCATTCAAAATATCGTTTGTATGGTTATGATTTTATATTGTTACTGGGGCCTTTTATTTATTCTAAATTGAACTGAACCTGAGAGTTAAATTTATTGAAAGTGTTCATCATACTACGATTTTTTTGAAATATCGATTTATGTTACATTTTTTGACGTTTCGACGGCAAATATTTTTTGGTCCTCTAAATCATTGATTCGGTCAGATATTGTGCATTTTCTTATACCCACATTTTTGTTTTGTTGAGTTTTCACAAATAAGCTTCTTCATTTTTCACCTAGACTTAATAAAGGTACTAGATATTTGCTTTACTCTCAACCCCTTTAAAAAATGGGGGATGATACCCTCGCTTAATGAAGTGCTGAAGGTTTTACCACATTTCAGTTCCAAAACGCAAGTTTTCGACACTAAAAATCATAGAAATGAATCCAGTCATAAACCCAGGACGTCGAACAAGAGCAGGTGTGATAAAAACGTTGATAGACACCCTCCCACCTCCCTAAAAACACCTATTCAGCTCTGTGTACGTCGTTATCTCCATGGATACCAACCCCCATGAACCAACAATGTGTGTAGTATCTCAAAATGATTTCCTGATTATTTTTTTAAATATTAACGGCATAGGTTTCTACTGGTCTGCAGAAGACTGGCAGGGGGTTGATTAAACTCGGGCGGTCGGAAAAAGGTTATGCAAAGCGAGCATAATTTCGTTTTTACAAAAGAAAGTGAACTAGAAAATATTCACAACTGTCGGCGTTTTGTTTTTTGGCATGAACTTGTAAAACCTTCCAATTTTTTCAACTGAAAAGGGCTTAGCTTTTGAAAATCAGTCAACTTTTTGAGAATATGCAGCTTTGAAATGTCAACAATACGTTTTACTGATTATGCAAAAGTAGAATGGATTTTAAATAAGGAACCCATTGTAATAATCTGAATGTTTAAAACTATTCCTGTGGGACAATTCGCAGGTTTTGCTGTTCAGACAATATCGGGTTTTTGCTTGCCAGAAGATTCAGATACATTTTTCAACTCAATTCTTGGATTTTGTGTGGAATTTCAAAGCTCCATATCTTCTTAACGACTGGATCGATTTTGGAAAGCAATGGAGCAATTAATAGGGAATCGAAAACCGTTTCCAAGAGGTATCACTTTCCTGTAAGAAAAACTGAAAATGGCATATTCGCTTGGGCTTGAAGGTTTTGCAATAGTTTTAAGGTAAAAACCTATCAACCCACAAACAGATTTGACTTTTTTTGTATCAGTCCTCCCTGGTAGTTATGATTTACTTTATATTTTCGATAGCTAACCCTATATTTATTCTTCTAGCGTGTTCCGTTACCATAAGCCAATTCTTTTAGATCTCAAAACCTTTTTTGATTTTTTTCGTCATCCAAAATACAATGGCAAACATTTCAACTAGAAACGCTTGAAACTAATGGTGAGTCATAACTGGCTTTGTATTTGGTATATCTAGTGATGTCAGGGATATTTGGTCTATCTAGCATCGGATTAACTCGGAGAAAATTTTCTGCCATTATTCTTTAAATAACGTGCCGATCTATACAGTACCGTTAAAGTAATATTACTACTATTATATCACAGTCAAGTATACTAAATCAAGCCCAATATTTGTATCGACTCACAAACGTATCAATTTTCTTGGAAAGCTGATCGTTAAGTGGAGTTTTGTAATATTTGCTGCAGCGTTTCACAAGTTCGTCTATTAAATCTAAACAAATCGTGAAAAAAAGATTCATTTCGTGAAATCCAACATTTCTCAAGTGATAAATTAAAAATGATAATAATTAAAAATTGCATGCAAGCGCCGGTATTTTTATTGCGTGTTTCAGAAATATCAATTTGTTCGGCATTGATTTCTCCTAGTTTCTAGGATTGTGGAGAGCGTAATCGATTCGGGAGTTTTGTAATCTGATCCTTTTGGAGAATTTGACGAGAAACTCTTCACTTGATTTGTTTCACTGGCGTTTTTCTGGTAATCCTATTACTCGAAGTCTAATCAATATGCGGGTTGAAACCGTGTAAAATGTTGGGTTTTTGAATTCAGAAACATTTCAAAATAGCAGTTGAGAAAAATCAGTTTTTATCACTTTGATAACTGTTAAGTCTTTTTTACAATTATTTCAGAGCTTTTCTTCTTTAAATAAACAATTGTTTCGTTACGTTGAGTGACATTTTTTTCCACAAAATATAAGTTCACCCCTACAGAAAATTATGATTGAGGTGTCATTCGAAAGTATATAATTTACAATTTGTGGCAAGTTGCGCTACCAAATAGTTCAAAAGTTATAAATCAGTTAATTACACAAAAAAGGGTGATCGTTTTTAGCGAATATAATAAAATGATAGCATATAGTTAAAATTCATCACCAAAGCACAAAAATTTATACTTTCAATTGAGCGTTGAAAATACTCGTGAAAACAAGTGGTTTGGATTGATACCTGGAATTTCTGTTTTTTCTTTGAGCTATACTTTCAAAGCGTTATGAAATATCTTTGCCGAAAAAATAAAGAATTTCAATTTTTCCATTAATTTATGAATAATGGAAGATGTTAGAAAATTAAAAACATCATCAAAGAAACAAGTACTCTCTTGGAAATATTTCAATTGGTTTCTTTTCTTATTGATGAAAGCTAACCGAATCAAACAAAACTGCCAGATTTTTCTTCGGTTCGCTTTGTTGTTATGTTATTCTGTTGAGGAAGCTTGTGAAGAACAATTTACTTTTTTGAAAAATACTTTGAATGTAATAAATTCATGTAGTCCTTACTATGTAGCAGGAGATCATCATGAAAAATGAGAATTGAAACTTCCCATGTTTCAATACCACTTTAATTTGTAACTAACGTCACTGTGGTTTCGTCCTACAAGGACATTTTCAAACTAATACAAAAAAAGAGGAAAAACATCGAAACTGTTCCAAAAAATTGGTCTTTTTAGGCGTTCGACGAGTATTTCATCATTTCAATTCCTGCAGGTCCTGTCAAATCACCGAATTCACCAATTATTGTTTCCAGTCAATATTCCTGTTCGCCGATCCACCTTCCTGATTGAACACCTCTGACAAAAGCTCTCATCCCTCAGCATTTGCCAATCCAATTTAAGTGATGAATGGGGGCCCTTTTGATCGCCTCGAGCGGAGATGATTCCCGTACAATAGCTCGAGCTGGTACAGTTTGTAAACACCACCACAATAAACGCATTGACTTCCCGACGGGGATGAGAGCCGTGCGAAAAAGGCATCTGACACGGTAATCGGCAGATCGCACCCCTTGTATGAGGGATTATCGGGGTTATTATGACGTGTAAGTAGGTGATGTATCGATGTTTAATTGCGGAATTTGGGTTTTTGAAACCGGTACTGTACTACTGTAGAAATAATGGATAACTTCATTTTCTATATTACCGAAAAGGTATTTGGTGATCGTAAAATAAGCGGAAGCGCGCGGTGCGTTGTCAGAACAAAACACCCATTTTAATGAAACAACTTTATTGTCTGCACGTGTTGTTGAATGCCATATTCGCCCTTGATGATTTGGCAAAAAAGACTGAATAAATGACAACTAATTTGACAGATCTAGCTTCAAGAAGGAGGCTGTTATCAATTGCCAAATTTCGGGAGTCACTGTTAGAAGATGGTATATCATCGATGTTTGGGTGGGCCTTAGCTTCGTCCATATAATGTATCAAATGAAAGTTTTGGAGCTGGAAGCTATCATAATGTGGAAGCTTTCAAAGCCAGTATCTAACAAAGTATCAGCTGTTTTTAACTATATACTGATTGATAGTGGAAGTCGTAGTGTTCTGATAATTACCTCTAACTTGGGTGCCTTCATGTAACAATTCAGGGGGGAAAATACCAAGAGCAGGTAGATGAAGGATCAAAAACACCTTGAGATTCTATTTAAGGGTGTATACAGACGCCAAGCGGTCTTTGAACCACATGCCTCTCCAAGTTAAAAGTGGCTGGCCAAATTAGACTCCCCTCGATGAAAAAACAAAATTGGTCTCTGATTTCGATTCCTGGTCGCCTTGAGCTGGAAGTTAATAAAGCTAGCAATTCTTTGCATGAAAGAGCAAAACTTGCTTTTGGCCTTACTGTAGGTTTTGTCTAACACTGAGTACTCAAACTTCAAGAAGAATTTCAGACGTTGGCCAATTCTACCAAGACTGCCTATTCCAAGGGATTTACAGATCCTACGGTGAATGTCACTAAAAAATTGTTAGACTTGTGAAAGGATATAATCTAAGTTATCAAACAGGCCTATTTATACGTAATTGTAGTGTGAATCATCACATGAAGACACTTGAACTATGTTTCTGTTTGGAGGATGGTGAGATAGCGGAGCCGCCGCGAAGAAAACCATTTCATTGGTAGTAAAAACGATATTGCATAGAGTTTTATTACATTTCAACAAATTCATTTCAAATCAGTCACAGAAATTTTCAATTCTCAGATGAAATAAAAAATCAATTTATGTCTGAATCAAATAGAAAGTTTTCCAAACACTTCAGCATGCACCCAATCTCATATTTGCTCGCATCAGTCAATAGTTCGTGTTTACTATTACATCACAAAATTCTTCCGAGAACTCTATAATCTCGAGCACACTCCCTTTTTTGGTACATATCTAGAGACGGGCCTCGTCATCTCAATTACATATTACAGATAAATTTTTCTCGTTCAATGCAATTTTCTGTTTGAGCAGCGAGATAACTTATCAATTTCCTTATTCGAAATTATTCAAACAGATCGATAGAAAATTGCACTAGCGGGAAATATATTTGCAACGGTGTTTCCCTAATCGGGTGAACGATATGAAGCTGTTGAATGTTGGCGACTAGTTTTTCCAAATCGGAAGTGTCAATCATATACGAGGTCAATGGAAAAAATGTATTAGTTTGATTGTATTTTTCCAATTTTTTTCTGTTATATTATTTGAAATCGGAGACTTATTGTAGCAGAATTAATAATAATATTTAAATAATACACACAATAGAAATACAGAGAGAACAGTTGAAGATCGCTTAATTTTGTAGGTATCATATCGTTTTTTCCAACCCCATTCTTCAGGGGGTACCAACACATTACTTTTCTATTTTTGAACACGCAAGTAAGCTCTTCTGATATGTTACTTAACCGCTACCTTTATTGGAGGTAACAAACTGAGTTGTATAGTGTTTTCAGAGATATACTAAATTTATAATTTATAAAAACAGCAATTGGCCACTCGATTGAAGTTAATTATGGTCAATATTTGCGAATTCTAATGCAGAAAAAAAAAAGTCAAAATAACTAATCTAATCCGCGGCGAGAACTACATTTAAAGTTGGTATATACGAAACACATTAGGAGCATACGATCATTTATAAGGTTCAGAAATACTTCAGGTAATGAATACATCTTTTTCTTGATCTTGTCTCCTGAAAAAATGTTCTGAAAATGAATTATCTGGTTTTGAACTAGATACATATTCTGCTATGATAAATACAAATACATGCAAAGCAAACATCATTCACCATATTTCTTCTCATTTTATAACATGTATTCCTTGGTTAAGTTGGTGAGAACACCTCTGAGAAATCTAGTGCGTAAATACCTTTGAAGTTTGAAACCTCTCGTATTTTATCAACGTTCGTTAAAAAGGTTCCAAAATATATTTATCTTTGAGGTTGACGAGTCAGAACCTTGAGTCGGTAATTTCAGCAGAACTTGTTTATCTTTTCGAAACCCATATGTGAAATATGCAAAATAAAATATACTCGTCGAAGCATTAGACATTCACCTTTGTTTATTGCAATAATCTCAGATGTCTGTTACAATAAAATAAATATTTATAAATGTTCAATATCGAGTTATGAATGTTGGGATATCTCGCTCGAATCCGAGCTGTATAAAAGAAAGACACGTTCTTTCAATATCGTACAGGGACAGTCAAAGTTGGCGAAACTATATATTTCATTATATCCCGATACCCACAGTTTTTCGAAAAGATGATTATATAGATTATAAAACTGTAATTTCTGTTATACGAAAACACAGGGGTATATTTATGAATAATAGATTGATTACCATCAGAGAGAACCAAATCCTGGGTGATAGGCCATGGAACCCTTTTTCATCTTCTTCTTCTCATTATTATTCTTCTTCTAAGTAGTACACTGCTGCCTTTAGCCAGTATAATTGGAGAATGCTTAATTGGTACAGAAAAGGAGAGGTAACTCGTACTGTTATGAAAATCACTGATTATTCATAATTTTCAACGAGCTCTATAAAAAAATTAACAACTTTTACCAACCGGCGGGTGATGCAATGCTCCTCCGATAACGATCTGCTAAATTCAATTAAACCACCTCGGACTGACGTTACCCAACGATCCACTCTGTAAGTGTGCATAATAAAATTCCGTCACAACATATAACGAAACCGAAAGATGCTCTACCTATATTATGAAAGACTGTCAGGATGGCCACCACAGCGTAACGGAAGTGGCTCTCTTTAATGAAATCTTCCCCGAGAATAGTTCATCTCCAACAAGCGGAACTCGAGGGATACAACGTGTTGCCATTATGAAGAGCTCATACTTACAGAATGCTTTTGCTGTGGAGTAAAATGATATTATTGCTTGGGATGCTGAGAATGGTGACGGTTTACTGCTTGAAGTGTCTAATACTTTAATCATACTGATTGTTCTTTTTCCTGTTTCCATTGCAAATGTTTCGTTTTATTCATCCCTGCAAAAATGTTTTCTCATGCAAACCTTCAAACGACTTATTTTCATCGCTGAGTCAACTCACAATTAATTTTACAAGTGTACGTCTGATATATAATCCGCAGTAGGTATCTGAAAAATGTCTGATGATATGCCTTCTAACAAATGAACATCCATATTATAATTAGGCCATAGTATATGGAGTATCCATACATAATATGGTACTTAAAATATATTTTTAGTTGCCACTTTAGTTTCTTTGGATAGCTGCCCCCTGCCTTTTCTATCATCTGTAACCTGTTCCTTATTTGAGTCCCATGAAGTTCTGTGTTTTGTGTTCCAGGATTTGGCTTGATAAAACATAAATATAAGAAAAACAGTATGAAATTTAGAGAAAGTTGATGTTTCATGGTGTTTTGTGATTCACTAACGTCCGTATAAAAGTATACATGTAATGCTTTCAATCGATATATTATCAATGTAGAACTTGGAAACTAATTTTCTGGTATTATATAGAAGACAGAATGCAGAACTGAACTTTTTGAACAAATAAAGAAATTTAATTCTACTTTATAAATAATTCATTAATATATTCAGTTAGTTTTGAAGTAGAACTTATCTCATACTTTAACACATCTATTATCTTCCGTTAAGTGGAGTGAAATTATGATTCAGAAGGTAATAAAGAAATCATCCACGCATGGCAGATTGGAAGATGCTCATTAGCTTCTAAATATTGTAATTTCCTCTCGAAGATAAAAAACAGTGACTTCTACATAATTCCTAGGGTTGTCGCATTATCCTTATGGTTTCTCTTTTATTTCTGCCTCTTCCATTACAATTTATTGATGTTTTTCTCGGAGACAAAAATATCGATAATTCCTACCTCGTATCTAGCCTTGACTGTTCGAGAAAACAATCTAAGAACACCAATCGAGAAAGAAAACCGCATAAACTGAAATAACAGGTCTGCCTGATAGATTTCGTCTTATCAGTTGATAACTCGACGAAAATAAGTGCTTTCCTGTTTTGACACTAATTCATGCAGCAGGAGAAACTTGGTCTATAGGGTGAGTCAGATGTGATCGGTGAAGAGAGGTTTCCAAGCCCGAGTTTTCGAAAATAGACATTGCATTTGATAGCTCAATGCGAATATAGGTTGTAGAAATCTAGGTATTAAATGGAAAATCACTTCTTATATCCTTGTTGCCACCCGAATGAGTTAACCCGAACTGTATCTAACTGAATGTTTTCCCAGAATTCGGGCATAGAACAGTTCCATGGAACACCTAACTCCCCGCCGGCATCCAGTAAACGAAAACAAACACTACACGGGCGGACGCATGTTATTTTCATGGCCAACTACGTGAGCTAATGTCATTTAATACCCAAGGCGTATTTATAGATAAATCTTAAATTATCAACGACAAATATAAATTAAAAGATGTAACTTAAGTGTGGATCTATGTTGGAAATGTTAAACATTGAAAGCGATTGCGATATTTCTCGTGACGTTGCAGTTATTGATTGTGTTCGAGAGGAGGTATTGATCGGGTGCACTTTCTGCAGATTTTGGGAATTGTCTCTTTCTGAGAAACGTATACGTAATCTTCGCTCTAGTTTTTGATTAAACTCACCAATTTTTTTCCAATGATTAACTTCTTTAGGAAAACATTCCCGAAAATCGAACATGATAGGCATGCACTAAAATCTCTCAAGCTGCGAACCTCTATTGGCACATTTTGAATGTTCTGGCTTCTCTCGAATTCCCAAAAATCTGAACCTCACTTGATTGAACAGTATAAATCAAAATTGCGAGAGCACAAACATAATGTAAAGTTGGCAAAAAATAACTATTTTAAGTCTAGAATAAACCAGTCAGAAAACAAAACTAGAGAGACTT
>WOGN01005190.1:0-13423 GCA_015342105.1 Leptinotarsa texana | reverse complement strand
GTGACAGAATTTATTGACGGATCACCCTGTAGCGCTTTTGAATACTTAATGAGATTTTATTACTCTACACTCTTTTGAAATAGACTATAATTACTAAGTGATGTAAATAAATTAGTTTGTGATTAGTGAAATATTTTCGGAAATAAATTTGTTTAAGAAAGTCAATTCTTCAATTTGTTACAACGTATATGATGGAAATGTTCGTCTGCCAACCCCCATACAAAAAAAAAGTTTAATTTGAAACTCATGTCATTCAGATGGAGTGCGATGCATTTCATTTTCATGTGTCACCTCAATAAAGTTTGAAGAACTCTAGCCGGGTGACTGAGGAGGCTACTCAATTGCACCTCATCATCCTATCTAGGAACCTCCAAACCTATTATTAAAAAAATAGTGCACATATTGTGAATAATACGGAGGAACACCGTCTGGTTAAAACAGAACTTTCTCTTCGAGATTATTTTTTATGACGTTAGTATTTGGAAGGCAGAAAAGGTTTGAATCAAAAACGATTAAAAACTTCCAAACCTCGAAGCAGGAAAGTCACCTCCAGGTGTTTTATACAAATGGGGACCGAGCAATAGCTCATTGAGAAATGTTTTTGATTATCTTTTTATTATTACTCGGGATTTCAGGACGAGTCTACCATATTTCAAAAAATGTAGAGGTTCAGTCGATTTTTAATTAAAAGCCTACCATATTAATCTAATTGTGGATCGTGATGAAATATTGGAATTTATCAGTTATGGGGATATCAATTCCAGAAAGGGGGGTAAAAATGATCGAAATCAATTAAAAAATAATTATTAAAATCGTGTTACCAAGAAATTTAATCAACGGCATCCTGAAACCATTTTTCTGTGAAAATTTCACGAAATTACTTCCATTCAAAATAAAATACGGTACCTAATGAAGCTATATAGGTAGCCAGGAGTTGTACAAGTGCACGGCAAATATTAAATAACTATAATTTCCATCAGTTAACTCGAGAACTAAATAGAGCATGTAATTTTGAGAAATTATGAGTGAATCAGCTATTCAATGTGTGTTTTTTCTAGACGGTGTATTTTCTTTTTTTGATTGCCATAAATGAGACAGTTTATATGGAAAACACACAAAACCCTCAAAAGGTCAACTTGTGAACATGTGACATTTTTGGAAAATTCCTCCTGGGTCCTTTTTTCTTCCTAGTGACACGTACCTCGATCAACTCTATAATACAGATCTTTTCAATATCACAGAGATGAACGAGAAGGTTATCCTTCACCTGAATAGGACGAAGGGGTTCAATTGATTGGTCTCTTGGCTCACCTGACTTGAACCCTATATATTTTTTGTGCGTCGCAATCCATTGGAGAAACTGCGAAGATGAATCATTATCGATGTATGTCATAAAAGTGACACTGCAAGTGCATTATATGGAAGTTGGTGTACATTTCTAGTAGAATCATTTTTGAAAAACGTATTGTTGAAGTTTGACAGCTTCACATCTTCTAGTTAGGGAATCAAAAGTTATTTTCAATGAGGTTTCACTCGTCTCCTATCCTTATAAAATAATTTGTGGAACGATTATGCAATGAATTTTGGAATGAAACTTGTAAATTTTATAAACAAACGTGATTTTGGATTTTTGCGAAGCTTGCCTTATGATTCGTTTTCCATGGCTGTCATTGATAACATTATTGATTCTGTTAATATTTTCTCAAATAATAAAATTTTACAGAACCAAAAAAAAAGTGAAATCTTCACAATTCGCCAATTTTGATTTCAGATGCTGGGGCTTTTTGAACACGGGTGTCGCAATTTATAAGAATTTTCAATGAAAAATAATGTAGATGTTATTACGAAATTTTAATTTTCACACCAAATGTGGAGATTCCACTGCATTTCTCATTGAAATTTTCAAAAGACTATTTTTGCTAAATATAAAATAATTTCTGTGTGATTTTTCAGGCATTGTTTGTGAAACTGGTGATCGCACAGTAATGGGCCGAATAGCCGGTTTGACGGCCAGATTGCAACCCAACAAAACGCCCATCGCTCGAGAACTGGAGCATTTCATGAAAATCATTAGCGTCTGGGCATGTTTTTTGGGCTTCGTGTTTGGAGCCGCTGCTCTGGCAATGGACTATTCCTGGATAGAAGCCGCCTTATTTTTGATTGGTATTATCGTAGCCAATGTGCCTGAAGGTAAGGAAGTTTTTCTGAGGAAAATTAGAAAATTCTCAAACTGTTAATGTTTAAGATACTAATATATTGACCAGGCGTTTAAGTGAAATAATCTGGAAAATTAAAAAGAGGTTTGTAGTAGAAGTGTTGACGGTGGAAGAGTGGTTTCTGAGAGGAATATAATTGAAAAAAATATAGTGTTTTTGATAAATATATAATCAAGTAAGTACAATGAAATGATAACATAGATGAAAGAAGTTGAATTTTTGGCCACAATGAAGAGAATCAAGATTAAAGTCAAGAAAGGAAAAACAGAAATGGACTTTGGAAAAGTAAAGGAAAAATTAGACAAGAAAGCTCAATCAACTAGTGCAATCGGAAATATAGATTTTATATTTCATAAAACTAGCTGGTCGAAGCTCTCAACAGAGTGAAAAAAGGCCAGAAAGGAAAGTTCAGTGAATGACATGTCTGGGATTAACATATTTTCGAGTATTGTAATTCTGTAGTAGAACCTTGAGTATAATCTTGAAGCAATTGTTATTGAAGCTATTCATCATTAATCGTGTCTTACAGGAACATTCTGTAACAATTTGAGATTACAGTCAACGGGTAGTGCTAGAATACTGATATCAAGAAGAAATTGAAAGAACCATATCTGATTTCAAATCAAATCAAATATTTTTATAAGAAGACAAGGCAAATGCTTATTACTTAATATTACTTCAAGAGGTCGAGACATCTATATTGCAGTTATTGGAATAGAACAAGAACTGTCATATATAGAAAAATTTGTGTAAAGCACCAATAAAAACAAGTACATCAAGAATTCGTAGTATGAAACAGAGTATTAGGTAATACGCAAAGAGTCTGAAGACGCAAATCACTCGCCAAGGTTGAAGAAAGGAATGATCTGTTATGTAGTCAGTGAGAGCCAGCGGAGGACACAAGAGTTTGGAGGTATTCTTGGGAAGATGATCTGAAGTACTTCGAAGGCTTCTGAAGAATGGGAAGAAAAAATGAAAGATCAGTTTTAAATATTGTGGAGTTCTTGAAAATATAGTGTATTATCTAGCAGAAGCCTTGTATGGTAAATATACATTCTAGCTTCGGAAAGAGACATATTTTTTTTAAGTCACAATTTTTTTGACGTCGGTTCTGTGACTCATACTATATAACATCATGGCAAGACTGAGAGAGTAAACAAAATTCTTCGGCGTGTTTTGGAAAGATACAAAGTAAGGTATATTTGTCACGTAGCTGAAAACTGCCAGGGATGTAGATATGGGCATATCAATATTCTAGCTTTGAAATCGTGAGTTTTGTCAATTCAGCGAAATAGGTTTTTTGGTGACTTCCGTCGCACATGGACGACGGTTACGAGGAACGGTTTAGGAAACGGCGGAGACGAGGAACCCGTGATTTCTTCCTGGCTTTTTGAACGGCAGAGAGCACAGAGAGTTCGGAAAGCTCTTTATATGAGGAGGGTTCAAAAACTTGGAGTTTGAAGAGTTCTCTTTACGGTTGATCAATAATGGTATTTTGTTTTGGGAAATAGTTTTCCTGGTTTGAATCTTTGAATTTTTTAAATATTTTGAAAAACAGGCGGTTACCGCGATTTTGGATGGTTTTTTATTCTGACGTAGGAATAAAGAAGCCTATAAGGTTCGAGCGGAAATTGAGCAGTGTAATGCGAAAATTTAAATAAGGGACGAGCAGGAAAAAGGCAGCGGTAAGTTAAATATACTTGTGTACTAACCATTTAATGATTTTGGGAAGGAGTTAGCTATAATAAATTTGTATACAGAGCGGACCTAGAGTATTTCGGCCAAGCTAGAGTATTTCGTCACTGTCGTATATTATAGTAATTTTCGGTAAAGGCACTAACTTTGAGTTTTATTTTCAAGATTTGGTAATGGTTATTTTCTTTAATTTTTTTGTGTGTTTTTCTTTGTCTATTTTGTTACATAATTTTTTTCTTTATTATTGAATATAGTATGTTTTGAAGCCTTGAAGAAGACTTTCGTTTCAAAATCTACCTTGGTAACCTCTTGAAAGGAAGTGTCTGGGAATTCTTTATATCTTTCCCTCTGCAACTGAAGATATCCTCTTCGTGCAGGAGGCCAAATTCAAGCCTCTTTCGGAATTGCTTGACATCTAAAATTTGATGTCGAGGTGGTGACAGCAGCTGCCAAATTTTATTTGGATAAAGCTAACACGAAAAAATAGCGAGGGTTGATAGACAGCTAATGACATATCATTTCACTGGTGACTAGGGTGGGATATGCAAGAGGTGTTTCGCCAAACAATGGCTTCTTCGGGCGTGTTTTACTTTATTTCGTCTGTTTTGCCAAATCACCATGGACGGATCTATCATTTAATATATCACATGTAAATGATAAAGTTGTTTTATCAAAACGGGGGTTCTGTTCGGTCAACGTACTGCGCGTTTCGCTCATAGACAACGGCATGTATTCGCTGAATGGGCTCAGGAGCAGTTGAAAACTGACGAAAATCATAGCCCTTATATAAGAAACGCATACTCATACAGTTTGCTGAAACGACAATAAACATAACAAACGGGGTGTGCCAATAATGCTTTACTCTAAATTGTCAAGATATTAAATTCTTTTGTTTTTCTACGGAGTTGTGATAACTGTTTTGATTTATTTCAAAATTGGTCGTATATATTTTTAATAATAAAAATTTTCATTGTCACGATCTTCATTCGGGTTTGAAGGCCGTCGTGGTTTGTAACTGTATTCTAACGTTTCGCCATCACGATTGGCTGGCTTCTTCAGAGGTTTATTCATGCTGATGGTTCACCGATAACTAGTGATTTCTAGTTCGTAAGTTGTATTTACGTTCACTCAGGTAGCCGCCTTTCTTGTTGATGCGTTGCTATTGACCGAAGTGTTATTACCTGTTGATGACGTTAGTCCGATTAAATGTTATCGCCTTCTCTTTTCTGTTATACTTTTACGTATGTTTATGGATTTCTATGGCTTCCCGTACAAACCAAATATGGTATCCATAATCGAGTGCAACTAGTTTCACATCTTTAAACAGTATCGTATGATCACCTTCACTAAACGCGTGTTCTGCTACTGCCGATTTTTCTATTCGACCTAATCTACAGTTCCTCCGGCGTTTATTCAGCCTGGTACTCATGGTTCTTTTGGTAGTATTAACATAAACTTTTCCGCAGGTGCATTTTCATGGTTTGAGTTTTCTTTCTACTTTGACTTGTTGATCTCGGTTACACTGTATCTATTTCTTCTCAAATCCACTTGAAGATGCTCCAATTCTTCTTGTATGTGTTTCGGTTCACATATTCTACGGGCATGTTCTGTCAGAGTGTTGATAATATCCCGCTTTTGACTTGGATGGTGGTTCGAAAGTGCATACAGATATCTGTCCGTATGTGTCGGTTTTCGGTTCACTTTATGTGGTGTCAGTCTCGTGCCACGCCTTTCGACGAGTACATCTAGAAAAGCTATTCGTTGCTTCTGTTAAGTCTCCATGGTGAACTTGATGCTAGGGTGTTGAGCATTTATGTGGTCTAGAAATAGGTTCAGTTTGTCCCTCCCATGTCTTCAGATAATGAAGGTATCATCCATGTATCGTAGCCAAATGGTCGGTTTGAAATCGAAAGCGTCGATTGCCTTCTTCTCAAATTTCTCCATGAAGAAGTTGGCTATCACTGGGCTGAGTGGACTTCCCATCGCCACGCCGTCTACTTGCTCATCCTCCATCTCCTCTCCATTGGAAGTATAAAAATATTCGATGTCCTTTCTCAATGCTTGTGTGAAAATGAAAAATGTACAACTTTCAACAATAAAACAAATTAAGGGCGTTGTCAATTACACCGGAAATACAAATATGATCAATAAATCGTTTGGATATTGCTGCATATTCATAAAAAAGTCTATGTAAACAGCGAAGATATTTAATCAAACTGTGAATACTTATACTTTTCAGGTCTTCTTGCAACGGTAACGGTTTGCTTATCAGTGACTGCAAAACGAATGGCTGCGAAAAATTGTCTTGTGAAGAACTTAGAAGCAGTCGAAACATTGGGTTCGACATCCATCATTTGTTCGGATAAAACCGGGACACTTACTCAAAACAAAATGACGGTATGCCATTTTTGGTGTGACAACAAAATCATCAACGCTGATTCGAGCATCCAGCAAGAAAGCGCCAGAGATTACAATAAAACAGAAGGTAATCAGTTTCAACTCTAGTCGTACGTAGTATATGTTGAAATTTCTGTTGATGATTTGCAGATCAATTTGGAGAAACTTCTCTCATCAACTTGAGAATTACTGGTATCTTGAATACCAGTCTGTATTTGCAAAACACTTGAAATGACTTACCTTTGATTTCAACTACATATTTTAGGTTTTTTAACCCTGATGCGTTGTGCTACCCTCTGCAATCGAGCTGAATTTGTACATGGCGAGGAAAACAAACCAATTCAGACAAGATTAGTTCGTGGAGACGCTTCTGAGGAGGCTATTTTGAGATTTGTGGAGCTTAGTCATATTCATGGTGATCCAACCGAATTTCGGCATAAGCATCCCAAACTACTGGAAGTACCATTTAGTTCCGTTACAAAGTATCAGGTGAGTGTTGTTTTCATTTGTGAGCTGTTTTTGTAATTGAATTTGGGAAAATTTTCGAACAAAAACTTATACAACTTTGTTATTTGTCATAAACATATGAATCGAGGGAAAAGTTAATCATTCTGTAATCTCGATTAGAAAAATTTCGTCTCTGAATTGTTAAGACACTTATGCACCTAAATCACCGACGGCTAACTTGAGAGTATTTCTTCAGTTCCAGAAGTGTTTTTTTGTTTCTCTATTTTCAAATTATTTTGAGCCCATCTTTGAATTAATCCAAGAAATAGTGGAGATTTACTTATGAAAGGTTTGGCAGTTTCAATTCTCAAAGTCATCTAGGATCATTAGTAAGAGTTTATGAAACTCAGAACGAATAATTCCCTCTCCCTCAAAAATTTGCTTTCATACTCCCTCTTATATCATTTTTTCTCCATTTTAGCTAAAAACATTCCAACAATTGTATAACTTTAGAACATTGTACAGTCTATTTTAGAAAAAAAGGTATCAGAATGATATTAGTAATGAACTGAATTACTACAGAACGCCGATATATTTTCAAGCAACACTACAAAGGGAGGGAGTAAAGAATTGAAAACAATCGAATAATGCTTTTTTACTACCAGGACACCAAATTCGAAGTGTATCCCAATATTTACATTTTATACATGTTACACAGCGTAATTACGTATGGCTTTGTAATGAGTGAAGTCAGTTGCTAATCCGGTATTCTTGAATTTGGTCATGACTATATCTCTGATCTTCATCATTTCTTTAATAGTGGATTTCATCCACTATCAAAGTATAAATATGATTCCAGTCTATGAGATTGAGATCTAGTTGAAAAATATTGAGGTTAAATTTAGTAAACAAGGCGTCTGGCCCTGATGAAGTACCCGTCATCGTTCAAAAAGTGCGCAAATTAACTCGCATCAGTATTTTGCAGACTTTTCAAACTGTCTAACAAGCAAGGAGTTTTACCTTCTAGTTGGAAGATTGCTCTTCTTCCGCTTATTCCCATAGAGGGCAAGGAAAATCTTCCAAATGATAAAAAAAATCTTGGAGAAAGTCGTAAACCAACAGATCCTCAAATATTTGGTGAACTCCAACATCTTGAGCGATCATCAATATGGCTTTCGGAAAGAAAGAGCAGCAGTCGACCTTCTATCGTATGTCAGCCATATTTGGAATAATGTAATCGAAAAACATGGAGAATCAAGTCGATGTATATCTCTCGAATACTTTCACCATCAACGCTGGTGTTCCCCAGTGATCCATATTGTCTCCAACCTCTATTTATTGTATATCAACGAGTAATTGGAAAAAACCAAGAATCCAATATATTGCTTTGCTGACGACAGCACACTTGTCTCTTCATTCCATTTGCATTCCAGGACATCGGCTACGGCAGCATAGGGTTGCATATCTGAGGATGTAGATGTGATTTCGAATTGGGATAAGGGTAACCAGGTTGTCACAAAAACTCAGGCATCAGTTTTCTCCAAGAAGTTAAATGTCTTCGGACCGAATAGAATAATGTCAGGTCAGGCAATTCCACTTTCTGATTCGATTAGTTTGTTGGGGGTTGAAATGGACAGCATTATATCAAGCCTCTCATTATGTATGCTGGACAGATGTATTCTGGACAGATTACAAAATGAGCTAATACGGATGACTGTGAATGCTCCATGGTTCGTGCGGAATGAAGCCATCCGCAGAGATTTGCAGCTGCCTTCCATCAAGCAGTCCATTCAGTCGAGGAATCGACGAGTTTTTGATTGCACAGTAACTCACGAAAACCGGTTAGTTAGGGAAGCCATCGATTATACTGTAGACAAGCCCTCCTGATATAGAAGGCCCCGACACTCTGTCGAATGAGGCCCTCATGTCCTCCGTTAATGGGTGAACAATGTTTTCATCCAACCCACCCCAGCCAGGTAGGGAACACCGTGAAGGGCGGTACTGATGTCTGAAGACTTTCATACCGCCACCATCTCTCAGTCACGAATCCATTTGTCCTTCTGACAAAAATCAACCGCAAGGGTAAGGGAGCTAGGCTCCAACCTGTCTGAATTGAAGATGACTTTCCACCACGATCTGACAGTTGTGTATCATTCCTTAGTAGAATCTCACTTGATATATGGAATCCCATTCTGGAGAGATGTGTAATTAGAATCTCATCGGCTCTGTTTTTGTACTACAAAAACGTGAAGGAAAATATATATGTAAAGCAAGAATTTGAGATTCCTGTAAACCTCTTTTTTTTAAACACAAACACGCGGTACTCATCGCTACATTCTGTTGGTCACCGTAACATGACTTCGAATTTAATTGTATGAGTCTTCAGCCAATCGACCGAAAGTCCTTTCTCAACTATACGTAAAATAGTCAAAAACAGACATTATGAACGCAAGATGCCATGTTTTATAACGTATTATGTTATAGTCGAAGTAACCGATCTAGTAATCTTAAAGGTGTCGGCGAAGTCAAAGGCCAAAAAGACCAATACAAAGGAATTATGCCGCAAGGAATTAGTCCACGTGGACTGAAGAATTGGCGGTTCGTATTGGATAATTTTTACTAACCGAGTTTTATGATTGGCTGAAGAGTCATAAAATTAAATTTGAAGTCATGTTACGGTGACCAACAGAATGTAGCGATGAGTACCGCGTTGTGTGTGTTGTTAAAGGGGAACTGCTGGAAGGTAGGGGGCAGTATATCTTTTACTTGAACTATACAAGAAACTGTTACTTAACTGATTATGATGGATTTCATTCCCTAGGTTACCATGAAAATTTCAGCCAGCAAAGGACTTGAAGGGTTACCCATTATTAGTCCTTCACTGCATAAATAAAACTTTTCGTCGAATTGAAAATAATTTAGAGACAGACAAATAGTAAGTAAATCTGAAATTTCCTGTTTTATTAGTAGATTTATATGGTTTTTGTTTAAGAGATACCCAACCAGATCATTTCTTCAATTGGCGCAATATTGGAAAATACATTTTGGACATCAAATGATATTAATTTCGCTTGTTGAGCGGTTTATTTTTTCTGAATTGCCACCAACACTATCCTCATATTAGAAACTTTTCAATACTTTCACAATATACCTTTGGCAATATCAATAAACGCAGTTTGCTGAATCTGACTTTTGAATATGAGAGAATTTTTCAAAATACTGAAAAATTCACAAACATTTCGTTCGTTCGAGGGACGGCTTTTTTGGGGAAATTATACACACACATATAGCACTAAGAAGTTGACATCTAACATAATCACTTACAATAGTTCAGAAAATAATATACTTTTTCATGATCGTTAAAGCACAGCTGAAAGCTAGATTTAAAATGGCACGTAACAAACAGCATACTATCTACCTCGCAATAAATCAATAAAAATACATAAAATGTATCTACTTACCTTGAAACTATTTCCCCATCGGCAACAAAGACATCCCGCTATCATTACCAATCCACAAACCGTCAACAGAATGGATACAATGCCTGTTATGAATTTTGTTTGCTCATCTGCAAAAATAGTTATAGAGTGAGATATTTCAAAACACCATAAGTCTAAAATTTTGAATATTATCCTACAGCATTCTTCTGTATTACAATTAATAAGTGGACTGTTCAAAAAATAAGGTGAGTGTTCAAATTTCGATGTTTTTTTTAAATTATTTTTTATGTTATTACACTCGTCTCGAATATACAGTTCATTTCTTTAATGTCCCCCCTTTTATTTTTTAAACGGGACAACTAAAAAAATTAAAATTTGGGATAATGAAATTAATGCGTGAATAATTTATTTTGAAGTGAAATTAACAGATGAAACTTTCAAGATGGCGACTGGGAACCGTTTGGGAAAAAAATTAAATGGAAAGGGGGGTCTGACGAATACTTCACAACGATAGAATATGAAGTTAATATCTTCACATACTACAAAATGGCGTAACATTTGATAATTTCCTGAAGACAAACCTATTAATATCGATATTTCTAGAAATATTCCTTTTTATGTGCCATATGGCAATTCCAACAACCCGATAAAGTTTATTAAGTTATTTTTTGTTTATAAAAACGACAAAAAATGTCAGTACAACAATGAAGATCATTGTTCAATTAGCATATTCTCATTTAGTTTTCTGTTTTACTGGTAGAAAGGTACCACGTCAAAAATATCTCTAAAATGGTTAATTCTCGTCCATTGGAAAAAAAATTGAAGCATTTTTATTTACGGTGCGACGCGAAACTTTCACAAGACCATAAGTATTTTCAATGAACTTTTTCGGAATCGTCCTATCTCTAGAAAATATTTGAGGGAACTTGTATCCCAAATTCACAACTACCGGTAGTGTACATAATAAAAAAGCCCCCAGGTCATCCGTCCATTCCGGAAGGACAGCAAGTGCAAATAATTGGTGAGATGGTAGTAAATCCTGAAAAGTCTACTTATTCCGTCGCGAAAATTTGTGAGGTGTCTCCTTCTAGTGTGTGGAAACTTATGAAGAGCAATAGGTATCATCCATACAAAATTAAAATGGTACACTGAAGATCACCCTAATCGAAGAACAGAATTCTGCGAAATCATGACGGAAACCATTGCAAGGCATCCTATTTGTTTTAGTCACGAATGTCCTTTTTTAAAAAAGGCAATGTTCACAGACAAAATTGCCATTATTGGAATGACACATACCAATATCCAGTAAAAAATTAACGTTCGGACAGGAATATTGGGAAACCGTATTGTAATACCACTATTTATTGATCAAAATTCAACAGAGAAACTGTATTTTAATATGCTGGAAACAACTGTTAACCCTCTCATCACTGAAATCGTCGAAGCGAATCCTAATGAGTTCGATATGGATAATGTATTCCAATAAGATGGAGCACCCCCACATTACTCCAGACAAGTAAGAAACCATTTGGATACTACTTTTCCCGGTCGTTGGATTGGCCGTCGAGGTCCTACAAAATAGCCAGCCCGCTCGCTAGATTTGACACCTTTGGATTTTTTATGGAGCTATTTGAAGCAAAAAGTGTACGAAACTGAACCTGCTTCAATATTGGATATACGGCAGAGAATAATAAATATTTGTAGAGATATTGACGTTGCTGTGTTCGAAAATATGTTATATGTCAAGGAGTTCAAGGCAACCATTTCGAGCGTCTTCTGAACTGACCTCAAGCTTATTACCTCATATTTTGTAGTTAAATGTCAATGTATTCTGGCAATTATTAAAAGTTCCGCCATTTTGTAGTAGTTGAAGATATTGACATTATATTCAAGGGTTGTGGAGCATTTGTCAGGAGCTCTGTATCTGTATCTGTAGAGTAGGGAGGGTGAGTGTAAGCCCACGCACTTAGGCCACATGTGACCCATTGTACATCCTCCTGAGGAGTTGTCCTCCTAGGTCATCGTCCATCCTGTCCTCTCCAGGAAGGTGGACAGGTCGCTGGGAGACATCTCCTTTATATCGGCAGGTGTAGGCCAAGATTCGCCGAATATACACTCTCTCATTGACGATAACTCCGGGCACTCGCACAAGACATGCCTGACAGTCTCATCTTCCTGTTCAAACATCCTGCATAGAGGTGTGTCCACTAGCCCCACAGTAAGGAGGTGTTTCCTTAGTTGACAGTGGCCAGTCAGAAATCCTACTGTGAGGCGTAGATTTTTCCCGGTCATCGCCAGATATTTCTTTGGCGTCAGCTTCCCAGGGTTGCCCAAGTTGATCCTGGCAAGATTATATCCTTTGATTCTACTCCATCTCTTTAAGCCGCTTCCTTGGCTAAAGAGTTGGCAATGCGATTACCTTAACTCTTGTCGTGCCCTTTAACTCACCTCAGGATAATGTTATCATCTACCGAGACTTTGGCTAAATCTTGGTGGTACTCTAGTACTAGCCCTGAGATAACACGTTGTCTATTTGAGGCTAATAGTGCTTGTCTGCTATCAGTGCAGATTGTTATGTTTTTACCAGAAATTCCTTTTTTGGTTATACTTTTGTGGCGATTGAGATACCAGCCAGTTCTGTTTGTTTCACGCTGGTAATTTTTCCTATTCCCATTTCTCACCTTAGTCTCAGTGACCTGGGGTACACTCCACATCCTGAGCCATCTTTGGTTTTCGAGCCGTCTGTATAAATCCGTATTGCATTTGTAGCATCTGACTCTGTATTTTGTAGGGTTTATCAAACACAAACCTTGGTTCAATTGCATCACTTGTCTCCTACAACAGAGGTTGCGCAGTGAGCGCTTTCCGCCATAGGCCCAACCTCAATTGACCCATTCCTACTTCGAAGTTTACACCAGCCGTGCGCAATCGTACCATGGTCATTAACGCAACCTCCTTAAAGTACAGATCCAGAGGGTCAGACCCGTGATTAATTCCATTGCCGCGGTTGGTATTGTTCTCGTGGCTCCTGTGATGTTTCAACAAGCCAGTCGCTGTATATGATATAGTTTTTGAATGGCTGTTGCTTGTAGAACTTTCGGTCCCCATGCGATGGCTCCATACTTTAACATAGGTCTTATTATTGCAGTGTAGATCTAGGTGACCACATGGGGTGAAAGACCCCATGCGCGTCCCACTGTCCTCCGACATTGCTCATAAGCCACTTAT